>CANTFL010000511.1:0-35486 GCA_947650285.1 Hyaloperonospora brassicae | reverse complement strand
GGACGCGTGGCAGAACTGTAGCATGGACTTTGGCACTGCTACACAACCTCTTGATTCAGAGGAAGACCTTTACGCTCAACGAGCAACTATGGGTATACGAATTCGACTCAAAGAGTCAACAAGCTTGAGAGCTTATGGTCCCTGTTCCACGGGGAAACGACTTAGAGAACCACAGCACAGAGTACTCATGAGAAGCTACCTTTATAGGCGTTGCTAGATCTTTCGAGTAAGACGCCTCATAAGGCAGATATCTTATTTTGATCAAAATGGTAACTAAGCTTTTTTTTTCGTTCTTACCTAATTGAACATCTTAGAGCAACGTAATAAACCCACTCGCTAATGCCCTATATAAAACTTGTTAAAGAATCTCGTAATGACTGGCTGACAGGCATCAGTCTTCAACAATTGATACCGTGTTCTTGTATCAATTTAAAGGAAAATCTTTTTCTATGTGGCACCACACCTATTGTCGACCAGCAGTTGAAGTGTAACCCCGTTACACCCTTCTTCACCAGTCTGACGTTGTAACGGGGCACACCATTTGCGTGAATTTAACGCAAGGGTGACGTGTGCTCGACAAGCGTACATAGGAAAAGCGAGGAAGCAGTAGGAAAAACAGAACCCGAAAGCTCTGTCTTGAGGGAAAAGTAGAACTGTTTATTTAATATAGTTATTACTTAAATCAATCATCTTTTGACTAACTCTAACTATATTAAACTACCTTCTCCTCTGTGGGTCCCTTGCTCACCACCCATTGCGCGCGTTTAGCAGCGATTGGTGGTTGAGTTGGTTGATGTACACCGTACATGAACCGAGAAGTGGACCCCTCCACAATTATTTTCCTTAGCGATAATCATTCGACAACATCACACATTTCAAGTGATGTTGATTGAATATTATCAAAACCGATAATATTCAAAAATTGGTCGTTTCGTACCAATTTTTATGTAACGAGCTCACCCCGTTTCAGACGTTACCACTAAACGTCAATCGATTTCTTCACCCGAAGAGGTCGGTGGGTGTGCAACAACCACACGGTTTGTTAAAATACCAACTACCGTGGCTTTGCTAACTAACGAGTCTCGGACTCTTTCCTCCTACCTAGACTTTGATGAAAACGTGGATACGGTAGCGATACCAATGTCCATGGAGGTGAACGGACATCATCTCAATCACTTGTGCCCCTGAGGTACGACTTCTTTCAGAACCCAATCCGTTCGGTAAACGTGGTGATACCACCGCACCCGGGGCGGAGCATCATAAAACAGATGTGGATGGAAACATCATCACAAATTCGCTCGATGAGCAACAGGAATTGGTTCCTCAACGAGAGGAGGTTAATCTACGTCGCGCTCGGACCCAAAGGGTTATTCAAAACCGGTGCGGCTATGTGTTTCGAACACCTGACGTGGAGCAACGTCTCCGTAAAACGAAACGCCGAAGCCTTTCTACAAGGGCCATTGACTCAGAGAATACTTCACCTACTGACATTACCTAGCGCCAGTTCCAACATGAGATATATTTTAAACCGTTCCTAACCACCTAAGGTCAATACAAAGCACACCATGAAGGCTTGGCTCGTGGTATTACGGTTCGACCGATTATGGGCGTACCTATCTTTTTCTTTACCGGTGAGGTGCCTGAGGAGGTGGACAACCAGTTCATCCGCTGGGTGTACCGCAACCGACACAACAGCAGCGTTCCAGCATTAAAAACAAATGATAGTGTGGCCGATGTTCGTCTAGATTAAAAGCTTCGGTACAAATACGCCTAGCTAAGGCCAGAAGCCAGTTGCATAATCGCACACGCTATGCTTCGGATACGCCGGTAGCCGCGGGTTTCGACCCTTTGGCGCGGAGCAACTCACTTTTTGCCACCATTATTGTTGAGAAGCGCTTTCGGTCGAGGGATGACCCGTGCCATGATGTTCAGAAACATCCACCGAGTATGGGCAATCCTGCCAAAGGGATATCTCATACTCTCACGAGTTCTCCGACTCCGGTTACCCTCCCCACTTCACCAGATACTGGTGTTGACCCTGACGACGACGTCGTTTCAGAAGTCTCTTCACATGGAACTGGAGGTTGCCTTGCTCAACGAGCGGCGTCGGAGGTGGTCGGCATACGGAAGGAAGAGCATGAGAAGGTGATCCGTGAGCAGATTGGTCTCTGTGAGACATTGGGTGAGACCCAGAGTGCGCTTGACGCGATGCGAGCCCGTGTTGAGGTGTCGGAGCTGGGCCAAGCCCGTGTCCAGGCATTGGAGTTGGGCCAAGCCCGGATAGAGGCTCAGCTTGACCTCCTGATATGGATTCAGCAACCGATGGCAAGGCCAAACTATGCGGCGCAAGCGCCTCCAAGTTCGCGTGGGACAGATCCCGATACTTCTTAAGCAATCCCACGTAGAACACAAGGTGTGTGCGCAGTTTGCGCGGAAGGTTAAGTGTATACGCAAGTCTCTTCTTTGCGACGACCGTAAATTGTCCAATGAAGCGCGGACGCAACTTTGTCTTGAAGACAGCAGACACTACATTTGTAGGTAAGTTTACAGCATTGAGTAGAACTTGGTCTCCGACCTCATAAAGTTCAATACAACATCTGCCTTTAGCATCCGCTTGTTCCTTCTGCTTGGCTTGTCTATCATCCAGTGCGTCACGCACACGTCGTAAGCCATTCAACCGCGTTGCTAGAAACTCGCTTACCTGTTTTTTAACAGTAGCAGGGCTGATATCAGCAAGCCGATCGGCAACTCCTCCCTCAGCAAGCCCTGAACCACGCAGTGGTAGCGTTAACGGAACGCGAGGGTGTGTGAGACCATTCACATAGAGCGGTGTGTAGCCGGTGGAGTCATGCACGGCGTTATTCAACGCAAACCCAACGACAGGGAGCATCGAGCTCCAACGCTTAGGCGTTTCAGCGCAAACACTGCGCAAGATGTCACCGATGATGCGATTCACTCGATCGGTTTGACCATCGGTCTGCGGATCATCCGCTGTGGACATGTCCAAACGTGTGCCGAGCACCTTATACACAGACTTCCAAAACTTCCCAGTGAAGCGAAGATCTCTATCAGAGACAATTGACAACGGCAAATCGTGTTGTCGTAACACTCGATCGATATACAGCGTATCTGTACCCTCACCATCAATGGTATCCGGCACCGTCGCTGAATGAACCACCTTGCTCAAACGGTCAACAAAGACCACAATACCCGTATTTCTATACGAATCTTTCGGTAATCCAAACATGAAAATCATACTGATGGACTCCCAACACCCCTTGGGTACAGGCAAACTAGCCAGTGGCGCGGCCGCGTGAGGTGAGGGTCTCACCCATTGACAAGTTTCACACGTATGCACATATGTGCTCAACCTATTTGTGCAGTTTTGGGCCACCAATAGCATTGGATAATTGAGCCGTAGGTCTTCTCACGACCGAGATGACCACTCAACGCAGTTTCCTGTGCCTCATAGAGGTTCCGGTTATTCAACTTCTCATCATGAGGTACAACGATAAGAGGTGTATCCTCAACATCCGTACTATAGCACAACACATTTTAATCGATGGTATATCGATGTATTCTCGCACTTAATCTTGCCGAAAATTCTATGTCTGAGTCCTTAAACTCCTCTCTCCCTAGAGCACGTAGCAGAGCTACACACTTTTCATCCTTGGCATATGCCGTACGGATTAGGTCCGTGACCGACTATGACAGAGTCGCAAGATGAGCAAGTTCATAGTCAGGCCTGCGTCACAACGCATCAGTCAAACATTCTGCTTGCCCGGCGTATACTTCACCTCGAAGTTGTACTCGGCAAAGAAGGAAAGCCAACGAGCCATTCTCTGAGAGAGGTGAGGCGACTGGGTCTCAGTGCGTAGTGACGCATGATCTGTATAGATCACAAACGGCTTAGATCCAAGAAGATGAACTCTGAATTTGACGAGAGCATACTTCATTGCAAGTAGCTCTTTGTCATGAACAGTTAATCTCTTTTCTGCAGCCTTCAGCTGCCGAAACTCAAACGCAATGACGCGTTCTTGTCCATCGGAATCCGTCTGTAACAGGGCGCTGCCTATGGCAAAGTCAGATGCGTCACAGACAACACTGAAAGATCGACCGGGATCAGGCAAAACCAAGATTGGCGCATGAAGGAGACTCTCCTTTACTTCTTGAAAAGCATCATGCTCGGTTCTAGTCCAGCACCATTGCTCATCCTTTTTAAGGAGATTGGATAATGGCCGAGCCATGTCTGCGTAATTCGCACTGTATTTGTGCAAGTAATTGGCAAGTCCAAGCCACTTACGTAAGTCGTTTTGGTTCTTTGGAACCGGCCAATCAACTATGGCTTTTACCTTAGCGGGATCCGCTCTAAGGCCTCGCTTACCAATAAAGCACCCTAAAAAGTGAATCTCTTCTGCACAAAGATGCACTTAGACGCGTTGGCGTACATCGCATTTGTGCGCATGCACTCGAGCACCGCTCGTAAATGGTCAATGTGATTGTCCACATCTGACCGACCGTTCATAGCACGACTATGGACAAAGATGTCATCAAAGTATGTCGGTGCATATCCTCGGTGAGGTCTGAACAATTGTGTCACAAGACGATTGAATGTAGCCGCGGTATTTGATAACCCTTGCGGCATAACAAGCCACTCCCAGAGCATACCGCTTGGAGTGCTGACCGCTGTCAGCGAAATATCGCTCTTCCGTATGAGCAGCTGGTAATAGCCATCGACTAAGTTGAGCGCACTGTACATTGTATATCCCACCATATTGTTCTGAATAACATCCTTCCTCGGAATTGGTGTCTGAGCCGGGATGGTGGCAGCATTAAGCTCATTGTAAGCATGAACAATGCGCCACTTCCCATTGGGCTTTTTGACACAGAAGGTCGGTGTGGAATGGGGAGATTTGCTCTCACGTACCATTCCTGCCGCGTGCTTTGAACGAAATAATTCGATAATGACGTCACACTGTTCCTTCGGTAAAGACCACTGCCGTGTTACGCAGTATTTAGTTCCAGGAACCAAGTCAATTCCATGACGTACACCTCTGTCGGGAGGTAAGACGGACGGTGGGTTGTGACACACCACGTCCTGAAACTCCCTTATCAAAGGATAGAAAGGATCAAGAGGATCCCTAAGGATCGAAGATCCACTACGGGCATCCAGTGCTACCCTTGTGTCCTCAAACACAGACTCGTCCAATAACTAGGATGAGTTCAACTCAGTATCCGGCCGAACGACCACCAACTCGGACAATTCTCCTACCTGAAAGGCTTGGATAAATTCGCCGTCAGACATTTCGTCTAGGTCAAAGAGAGTATCCAAGGAGGGAAGAGTCTCAAGAATAATATTGCCATCAATGAGGCCTGTCAACCCATTGACAAGTGTATATAGTGTATTATTACTATTATCACTTCGTGACGTCTTAGACGTTGGGTGCTTAACAGTTGCCACCCAACAATTGGATTGTTTCCTCAAAGAAACCTTACGCCTCCTAGAGACCGGGACAGTCGGGTCCCCGTGGTTGCTATTCATCTTAGCACGCTCTATACGAGAGCTCATGTCTTGAACGATATCTGGTGAAGTGTGACGTAACTCGAAGACTTCACCCAGTGAATTTACACGTACCACATCACGTACATCATCCGGGCCTAGCCCTGAACACTTTGTCTTCTCGCCAACAATGTCATTACCGACATTCAGTGAGGTGCCACCTCGGCCGCTCTCACTCAATGGAATTTCACGTGCCACCCCACTCACATCAGAGGAATTACATTCTTGATGTCTCGTCCCTAGGCCAACCATGCCTGTAGCATTCAGTGACTCAGTATCACAACGAGTGTCACTCAACGGAGTATAACTCCCTTCACATACGGTGAAAGAGTTCCGCTCAATATTGATGTCATTGCCATTCCAGCTAGTTAGCTCCGACATACCAATGTCTAGCACATTGGCATCTTCCGCCACTGACTCGCGCCAATAGTGCTTTTGTTGCCTAGAAAAGGTGGGTTCATGACTCTCCAAAGCTTCGCTAGGAACATTGCGCGTGTCGCCTAAGGTCTTAGACCTCCAATCGATCCATGGTTCATGGCGTTTGAGCCATGCCATACCTAGGATTAAATCATATCTCGAATCCAAGTCAAGGACAAGGCAGCGTTCACTGATGTCAAAGTCCAAAACCTTCACACCTAAGTTCAACAGAACTTTAGGCACCGTGACGCGACCACCAGTCGCTAAACGAACGGTGATCGAATCACCTTCATGCGCTTTGAGCGCCTCGGCATATCGCTGACTTCCCTCAAGGGAATGACGTCGAGCATAATGGCATGATGCTCAGGAGTCCATTAAGATCGACCAATGCTTCTCAAAGCCTTTGAATTTCGCCTCGGCGACTAACAAGCCAGGCTTGTATCCACGCTCTGTGCTAGCGGGCACAGAGCTCAGTGGGGCTAAGCCCTGTTTCACTCTACCTCGTAGAGAAGCAACAGAGCTCAGTTCTACCCCAGTAGGGAACCCCGAACCTACTGGGTGTCGACGTTTCCCCGTTCCATACCAGCCTTCTGGTTGGGGCCGGGCTTTCGACTCATAGGAGTCGGTCGTTGCTTACCCAAAGGACGAGTGGGCACAAGTTTTTGATGCTTCCGCACATGTAACAGCGTCTCAATTCCTGTAGTTGCTTCGCAATCTGAAGCTCTGCTTCACCTTCATCTTCAGCATAGCTGAGATCCATCGGTTCTGGCTTACAGTAAGCCAAGGTGCTCGTAGAGGCTGCCCTCGCAAAGCTTAAGTGTACCCATTCCAAATAAGGCTGGCCGACTTGAAGCTGTGCTCAGCCTTTTGAGCGATGATCACGGCCTCTTTAAAAGTAGAGGGATGGACCTAAACTCCTCTGTGATGGCAACGCAATTACGAAGATCTTTCATGAAGACAGTCACACAGAATGTATTAGGGAGAGGGTGAGACTGCATAGCAACCATCAGAGTTCTCAACTCTTGGACATAGTCCGTTAACTCATTCTTACCCTGACGGGTAGATAAGAAGTGTGACCGCACGCGATAAGCCTGGTTAGGCGGCGAGAAAACTCGCAAAAGGTCTAACTTGAGCGAATCTCATGTGGGAAACGCCAAATCGACCGACGTGCCACACGTTAGAGTCTACTATCTAGCTCTTCCATCGAGCTTGGAGATAGCCAGCGAGACCCGCTAATACTCCAGTGAGATAAGGCCAGAGCTCATGGCCATCTCAATCTCACGGATTCAGAGGGTGAGATTTCCCCCACCTTCCCGGAGTAATGTGTAACGTCCACCCGAAGGGGACGAGGCTTGGCCTCTTCTGGTGGCATTGCCACGTAGCGTGTTGGCATAGCCGACGCTACTTGGTTTTGAACCTGCCCTTACAGGGCCGTTTCATACTGCAGGAAGGCCTCGACTTGTGCATTGAGCACATCGGGACCTTGTGCAGCTTGAAAGTCCACATAGTCTGGGCCCACGGCCACAGTCAGCTTCTCAAGCGCGACCTTTTGGGCCTCAGAGAGGGGTGTGGATTGCTCCATCCTCACAGAGGATCAGTCGTTACCGACTCAGGCGTAGATTGACTACGAGTGCTACCAAACGTAGTGGAGCTACACATCTCCTTAAGTCAGAGGAAGACTTAACGCTCTACAAGCAACTTTGGTTTATAGGAACCCGACTCGGAGAGTCAACAGTTCAGAAAGCTAAGGTTTGGTTCAAAGAACCCGATATTAAGAGCCAACAAGCTCAGAGAGCTTACGGTCCCTGTTCCAGGGGGACCAAACGATTCAACGAATTAAACGCACTAAGCGTACAAGGAGTAGCTGCCTTAACAAGGCGTTGCTACTTCCTTACGATCGCAAGACGCCTCAGAGAGGCACGTGTCTTTTGTTGATCAAAATGGGAACTAAATTTTATTTCTTCTTTTAACCTAAAAGAACACCTTAGAACAACATAATTAACCTACTCGCTAATGCCCTAGATAAAACCTCTCAAAAGATCTCGTAATAAATGGTTAAAAGACATCAGTCTTCAACACTTGCTACTGTGTTCTAATATTACTAAAAAGAGAATTCCGTCCCTTGTGTGCACCACACCTATTGCTGACTACCAGTCGACTTGTAACCCCGTTTCATCTATGCATGTCAAAATGGAGTGATTCGAGTCTTTTTACAAATGCGGAGAGTATTGCTTTCAGCAGCTCGAAAGCTCGAAACATTCACGGGGGTGATCGAAAACGTGATCTCATGTATCCCTTATCGGCAATCGATACATCTGAATGATGTTCATGCTACTTTTTACCGGTCTCTTGCTTCTGCGACTCTGCTTGTACCGTGCCGAATACCGAGGCCGATGCCTGTGAATGAGGCGCAACTGGATTGTACGGTTGGAAGAGGAAGTGCTGTTGCGGAAGTCCAGCAGCTAGAGGAGGCATTCATCGACTTGCATCGTTTCTTTAGTCTTTGGTATGGACAAGTCCCGGTAACGGGGTAACGGTGCGCGCACGTCTGTCTACGATGGAAACAAGACCAGAGAGCCTGGCGTCTTCACTCGTCGGGACAGTATGCTCTCCACAACAGTCAGTCCGCCGGTCGCGGCGGCGGTGCCGATTGCAGCGTGCTGAACAATGTCCACGACAGAGGACATGCTAACACTGTCCATGATGAGAGGAGACGCCAAAGTCTCTGGACACGAGCACTGGTTGGATCGTGGGATGCGATACTGCACTCATAACAAACAAACATCCGGTCGCAATGCGCCGAGGAAAAACCAGATCTGCACAGTGTTTTTACTGTGCTTCTCACTTACACATGCAAGTTTCCACGCCATCTCGAAAGACCATAGCAGATCCCAACCTCACTGCAGTTGCACACACCCTTGGCGAGAGAGACGCACGTTTCATCGACCTACCAGCGCATGGCACAGTCAGATACGTATTCACATGCTCTCGCTCACCCAGCTGCCCCCTCACAGATTTGCGCAGTAGTAGCCACTTCCCAGTATGTACGCAGTGCACGACACCTCAGTCCGAGCAAGCACGAGATACTACGCTCGAGTCCGCATGTGTTCATGCTTGAGTTCCGGCCTGCAACTCCTGTACCGGTCGGTTGGCTTTTACAAGCGGGTCAACAACGTTAAACCACTGCTCGAAAGACCAGTCGGCATCAGCCTGGAAGGGGACGCCGTTCAGTGTGTACATGGGGCTACCGGACACTCCCCTCGAGCACGTGTACTTCCACGACTCGCGGGCGCGCTCGTCCACGTCGGTGCCTCCGAACGCGGTCATTTGTGCGTCCCACTGCTCATGTGTCAGCGATGGAAACGTCGCTTGAGCAAGACTCTTGAGCTGCGCGATGACTTGAACGGGGCTCAGATCCTGTGTCGCCCTGTTCCAGAACCTACAATGCAGTCGGTTCGTGTCAGTCTCGCGGTAGCCATCGTGCAAGCAGGACACCCTACAAAGTCGACAGACGGAGAAACATCGTACGTGTCTTGGCGTGCATAGACCGCCTCGAGCCAATCGATGAACCGTTCGTCTCCCAACGCCATGGTGATTGTGAAGGCAGCTTCAGCCGCCACGAAAGCGTACTGGTGGTACGGCAGCGGGAACAGCACGAACCGAATCCGCAGGTCATCGGCCTTGTACTGCTCTGCCAGCTTCTTCAGCCCAGGGTACGCGGACTTGCTGTCGGGACACAACTGCCACAAAAAGAGAGCTCGTAAGTCGCAACTCGAGTGCTTCGGAGCATTCGTTGCAGCTGCTGCTTACCAAGTCAATGTACGACTCGAGTTGGACACCAGCGTTTGCGCTGCCATTGCCCAGCGTGAATCCCACAGGACGTCTCGGGACCGGCAGAGCGTCCGATAGACTGCACAGAGCTGCAGACAGAAGCAAAAGGGGAACGATGCGTGTCGACGGCGCCATCTTCGCGGAAGCACTTTTTGACTGGCTTTTCAGAAAAGAGGAAGGGGACGTGAACGTTGGGATTGTGATTCCGGTAGATCGGCCACTCCATCCAATGAACGAACCAACGAACGAACGAACGAACGGACGGACGAACAGACGAATTGGATTTGCCGACCGCCTCCTGCTTTCGTCTATCGCTAACCCATACTCGAGTTCCCTCAATGACGTCCATGCTGCTGCTGTGTACTGCCGTCTTCCTACTGCATCTCAGCGAGACCTGCGCCGAAATACCTGTGCCCGAGGCACCAGCAGGTTTCACGATCGGGAGGGGAAGTGCCAGTGCGGAAGTCCAGCTCGAAGCGTTCATTGACCCGCTCTGTCCCTTCAGCAAGGCCGCGTACAACGGAGTGAAGGCTTTGGCGGACCACTACGAGCCCAGCGACGTTCGTGTCAAGATGGTGGTGTTCCCGCTCCCCTTCCGTCAACACGGATTCGCGGCGGCTCAATCTGCTTTCGCTGTCACATCGGCACTTGGTGACGGCTTCTTCGCGCCGTGGCTTGAGGCACTGTACGAGCACCAAGAACGGTAATTGAATCGCTTGTATTGCTGAAAGGGTATTGCACAGCAGTTGTCGGAACAACAAGTGCTGACTGACGCTGTTGCGCTGTGGACAGCTTTTGGGATCCGGCAACAAAAGACGCGAGCGCGACGCAAGTGAGGAGCCAGCTGTACGATGTGGCGAAAAAGACGTTTCCAAGTCTCACGGACAAACAATGGGAGGAAGGCATGACGACCAACGGGACTGCTGAAGCGCGTCGACGCACGCGCGTCACGTGGAAGTACGCGTGTACTCGCACCGTCACGGGCACACCGCAATACATCTTGAACGGCGTACCATTTGCCGAAGCTGACTCGTCATGGAAACTCAACGACTGGCTCAACGTCATCGAGCCGCTGGTCCAGGCGAACAGAGCTTGGACGGTCAGCACGTCTGCTTGGTCTGGTCGCGCTGCGGTGGATGAGATTGCGACTCACGCCGTGTCCAATGTGACCCAAGTTCTTGCCGTACGTAGTAGCTGAAGCAACGACCGTGTAGTGCAGTGGCAGCACGGTAGACAACGCTAAGAAAGCGTCAAAGGAAGTCTTGAAACAGACCCGACGACCATTTCTGCCATGTCGATTGTGTTTGGATTGCCGCAGCGATCGAAGAGTAAATCTCAAAACCAGTACTACAAATGCACAAAAGTCCAAAACCAGTACTATACTCAACTTAAGTATAAAAAAATACGCTTATAGTGTCAACCACATCATACTATACTGCAACATGGGACAAGAAACTGCTTAATTGCTAGGGAGAGCGAGAGGGTAGTAAGTGAAACAGGCATTGACAGCAAGCGCGGTAGCAAGTAAATTGAAATACATTCGATCGACCCTTTCGTGTTTAATGCTAACACTTCATATAGCTACCAGCTCGTACTGTGCCTCTTTTGAAAGGCCATGTAAGCAGCTGTAGAAGCCTGCAATTCCGTGTCTGACCAAGCTTCCCCTTAGGGACCAGCAGGGATCGTTCGGGGTGAACGATTATGGTAACATCGGTGGCCAGGGCGGCACGCCTAGGCTTGACGGTCTAATGGCCCAGACCCTATTGCGGGCTTCGATGCTGGAAAGCGCGGAGTTGTTAAGAACGTGTGGGGCCCTATGGGTATACCCACACCCGACAACCTCGCACCTGGTCCAACTGGAGCTGACATACCTGTGGGCACTGGCCTGCCCAATCCGTACAACCAAGGTAACCTGGGCATCTACGGATACAAGGTAAGTATGATACACATCTACCTATTGCCGCTGTTGGCGGCCAGGGACAGAACCCTCCCCAGTCTTCCCAACATCCAACCGCAGCAAGAGTACGCTAGCCCGAGCAACTACGAGCACTACGATCCCATAAAAGATGATGATGCGAATGACACCATCGACGAGCGGCAGATGTTTGCTTCGGCTACCTTTGGCGTCATTCCCGGAGCACCGACCCCAATGCCTGGGGCCCGACGTGTCGGGGCGAACGCACGCTCCACAATTACTGCTACCCCCCACCAAACCCCCCGTTGAACAAGTTATACCTCCACGCGTCGTACATCGAGCTGGAGCGACTACCGCCATCAGCAGCAGATACCTCCATATCAAGCCTCCATGGATCAAGCGCCGCCTTCGCAACAACATCTCGCGAAGGTCAAAAGGGATCTGCTCAATGTCTCATTTGGCGCACCCGTAGCTCCACAAGGACCAGTTTCGTTCCAGCAGCCACTGCCCCCACTAGAACACCACCAGCCGCAGATAATGGCAATACAAGAGGAGCAACACTTGACGATGTACGCAGGCCTTTTTGGAATGGGCCCTTCGCTCATACTTGCGCGTGTTCTTAAAGGCATCTCGCCAGCTGCTCTAATCAATCCTTCAACAGTATTATGCCAATCTTAATCAAGGCTGCAAAACAAGACGATTTAATAGAGAAACGATGGTAGCTGGTAGCTATTTAATAAGTAAACACCGGGCGCAAAAAGGCCAAACATGTATATTTACTGTGGTTGTGGCCTCAATTCCTGCCTAACTTCCTGCTATTGTAGGAGTGACTTGCTGCCGCCTCGCCTCGCCTACCCTAGCAATCTAGCAGTTTCTTATTCCATGTTGCAGTTAGCATAATGTATTTGACACCATTCAGTGTTTTTTATACTTGAGTTGAGTATAGTACTGATTTTAGGACTTTTGTACATTTGTGGTACTGTTTTGAGATTTACTCGCGATCGAATAGGTCCTGTGAGAACGATCCGACGACGACGACTGAGTGTCATCATGAATTTGCCTTGAAACAGAGTCCATGTATCAAGGTTACACGTCGACTGGTAGTCAACAATAGGTGTGGTCCACACAAAGGATGTAATCCCCTATTAAAGTGTAATTAGAACTCAGTGTCAATTGGCAAAGACTGATGTCTGTCACCATTGATTACGAGATCCTTTGATTCCCAAATTGTCACGGTTCAGCTCAGCCAGGCTTTTTCCCTTCGGGGCAGTCACGTCGGAGGGAATCCTCCCCTCGGGGAGCCGACGGGGTCGAAGATCTGACGCGGGCGCGCTGCACTCGCAGTCGCGGGTGTGGGCGTAGGGGACCGACGGGTCGCGTAAGCGGCCAAGCAGGGGTGTTTTATGGACTGGAGGCGTACCCCGCGCCACGTGTCGCCGCTGCGGCGAGCGCACACTCCACGTCCGGGGCCGCGTAAGCGGCTGCAGGGGCCACCATCGCAGATGGGTGAGCTCCTCGGGGAGAGATACGGCGGGTTGGCGTTCTCCACGCCACGCAGTCACTTCGGTGATCGCACTCCACGTCGGGGGCCGCGCAAGCGGCTGAAGGGGGCCACCATCGCAGATGGGTGAGCTCCTCGGGAGAGATACGGCGGGTTGGCGTTCTCCACGCCACGCAGTCACTTCGGTGATCGCACTCCACGTCGGGGGGCCGCGCAAGCGGCTGAAGGGGCCACCATCGCAGATGGGTGAGCTCCTCGGAGAGAGATACGGGGTTGGCGTTCTCCACGCCACGCAGTCACTTCGGTGATCGCCTCCACGTCGGGGGCCGCGCAAGCGGCTGAAGGGGGCCACCATCGCAGATGGGTGAGCTCCTCGGAGAGAGATACGGCGGGTTGGCGTTCTCCACGCCACGCAGTCACTTCGGTGATCGCACTCCACGTCGGGGGGCCGCGCAAGCGGCTGAAGGGGGCCACCATCGCAGATGGGTGAGCTCCTCGGAGAGAGATACGGCGGGTTGGCGTTCTCCACGCCACGCAGTCACTTCGGTGATCGCACTCCACGTCGGGGGCCGCGCAAGCGGCTGAAGGGGCCACCATCGCAGATGGGTGAGCTCCTCGGAGAGAGATACGGCGGGTTGGCGTTCTCCACGCCACGCAGTCACTTCGGTGATCGCACTCCACGTCGGGGGCCGCGCAAGCGGCTGAAGGGGGCCACCATCGAGATGGGTGAGCTCCTCGGAGAGAATACGGCGGGTTGGCGTTCTCCACGCCACGCAGTCACTTCGGTGATCGCACTCCACGTCGGGGGCCGCGCAAGCGGCTGAAGGGGGCCACCATCGCAGATGGGTGGCTCCTCGGGAGAGATACGGCGGGTTGGCGTTCTCCACGCCACGCAGTCACTTCGGTGATCGCACTCCACGTCGGGGGCCCAAGCGGCTGAAGGGGGCCACCATCGCAGATGGGTGGCTCCTCGGAGAGAATACGGCGGTTGGGTTTCCACGCCACGCGTCACTTCGGTGATCGCTCTCCACGTCGGGGGCCGCAAGCGGCTGAAGGGGGCCACCATCGCAGATGGGTGAGCTCCTCGGAGAGAGTAGGCGGGTCGGCGTTCTCCACCCACCGTCACTTCGGTGATCGCACCCACGTCGGGGCCCGCAGCGGCTGAAGGGGGCCACCATCGTAGATGGGTGAGCTCCTCGGAGAGAATACGGCGGGTCGCTTCTCCACGCCACGCAGTCACTTCGGTGATCGCACTCCACGTCGGGGGCCGCCAAGCGGCTGAAGGGGCCACCATCGCAGATGGGTGAGCTCCTCGGAGAGAGATACGGCGGGTTGGCTTCTCCACGCCACGCACTCACTTCGGTGATCCTCTCCACGTCGGGGGCCGCGCAAGCGGCTGAAGGGGCCACCATCGCAGATGGGTGAGCTCCTCGGAGAGTCTCTCTTATAGGGACCAGCCACGATTAGCCTCCGGGTCTCCCGGCGCTCACTTCTGGCTTAGCAAACTGCAGAGGTTAAGGCGCATAGTTAACACCGTGCAAATAGACCATCTGAACAACAACAAAAAAACAACAACAAATTACGAGATCCTTTGAGAGGTCTTATTTAGGACATGAGAGAGTAGGTGAATTACATTGTTCCAAGTGTTCTTTTAGGTTAAAAGAAGATATGAAATTCAGTTACCATTTTGATCCGATAAACACGTGCCTCTTTGAGGTGTCTTGTGATCGTTGGGGAGATAGCAACTGTAACGAGGTGAGCCCGTTACATAAAAATTGGTACGAAATATCCAATTTTTGAATATTATCGGTTTTGATAATATTCAATCAACATCACTCGAAATGTGTGATGTTGTCGGATTATTATCGATATGGATAATATCCGTGGAGGGGTCAACTTCTCGGTTGATGTACGGTGTACATCAACCAACTCATCCACCAATCGCTGCTGGACGCGCGCAATGAGTGGTGAGCAAGGGACTTACATAGGAGGAGATAGTTTAATATAATTAGAGTAAGTCAAAAGATGATTTATTAACGTAATAACAATATTAAATAAACAGTTCTACCTTTCCCTCAAGACAGAGCTTTCGGGTTCTGTTTTGCTTACCGCTTCCTCGGTTGCCATGTGTACGCTAGTCGGGCACACGTCACCCTTGCGTTAAGTTCACGCAAGGGGTGAACTCCATTACAGTAACGACTTGTTAAGGCAGCTACTCCTAGTGCACTCTTTGCGTCGATTCTCTGAATCATTTGTTCCCCTTGGAACAGGGACCATAAGCTCTGTGAGCTTGTTGACTCTTTATTTCGGGTTCTTTAAACCAAACCTTAGCTCTCTGAGCTGTTGACTCTTCGAGTCGGGTTCGTAGAACCCAAGTTGATCGTAGAGCACTAAGTCTTCCTCTGACTTAAGGAGCTGTGTAGCTCCGCTACACTTGGTAGCACTTGTAGTCAATCTACGCCTGAGTCGTTACAACTAATCCTCTGTGAGGATGGAGCAATCCACACTCCTCTTTGAGGCCCGAAAGGTCGCGATTGATAAGCTGACTGCGGCCGTGGGCCCAGAATATGCGGACTTTCTAGCTGCACAAGGTCCCGTTGTGCTCAATGCACGAGTCGAGGTCTTCATGCAGTATAAAACGGATCTGTTAGGGCAGGTTCAAAACCAAGTAGCATCGGCTATGCCAACACGCTACGTGGCAATGCCACAAGAAGAGACCAAGCCTCGTCCCCTTCGGGTGGACGTTAAACATTATTCCGGGAAGGAGGGGGAAATCTCACCCTCTGGATCCGTGAGATTGAGATGGCCATGAGCTCTGCCCTTATCTCACTTGAGTACCAGCGGGTCTCGCTGGCTATCTCCAAGCTCGATGGAAGATCTAGAGAGTGGGCTCTGACGTGTGGCACGTCAGTCTACTTGGCGTTTCCCACATGGGATTCGCTCAAGTTAGACCTTTTGCAAGTTTTCTCGCCGCCGAACCAGGATTATCGCGTGCGGTCACGCTTCTTGTCTACCCGTCAGGGTAAGAATGAGTTAACGGACTATATCCAAGAGTTGAGAACTCTTATGGTTGCTATGCAGTCTGACCCTCTCCCTGAGACAGTATATGTGACTGTATTCATGGAAGGTCTTCGTAAGGACGTTGCCAGGACAGAGGTGTTTGGGTCTATCCCTCTACTATTGAGGAGGCTGTTTGCATCGCTCAAAATGCTGAGCACAACTTTAAGTCGGCCAGCCTTATTTGGAATGGGTACACCCAAGCTTTGCGAGGGCAGCCTCTGCGAGCACCTCGGCTTACTATAAGCCAGAACCGATGGATCTCAGCTATGCTGAAGATGAAGGTGAAGCAGAAATTCAGATTGCGGAGCAACAACAGGAAGTGAGACGCTGTTACATGTGCGGAAGCATTAAACACTTGCGCCCACTCGTCCTTTGCGTAAGCAGCACCAGACTCCTATGAGTCGAAAGCCCGTCCCCAACCAGAAGTCTGGTACGGAACGGGGAAACGTCGACACCCAGTAGGTGCGGGGCGCCCTACTGGGGTAGAACTGAGTTCTGTTGCTTCTCTACGAGGTAGAGTGAAACAGGGCTTAGCCCCACTGAGCTCTGTGCCCGCCAGCACAGAGCGTGGATACAAGCCTGGCTTGTTAGTCGCCGAGGCGAAATTTAAAGGCTTTGAGAAGCATTGGTCGATCCTAATGGACTCCGGAGCATCATGTCATTATGCTCGACGTCGTTCCCTTGAGGGAAGTCAGCGATATGCTGAGGCGCTCAAAGCACATGAAGGTGATTCGATCACCGTTCGTTTAGCGACTGGTAGTCGCGTCACGGTGCCTAAAGTTCCGTCGAACTTAGGTGTGAAGTTTTTGGACTTTGACATCAGTGAATGCTGCCTTGTCCTCGATTTGGGTTCGAGATATGATCTCATCCTAGGTATGGCTTGGCTCGAACGCCACGAGCCATGGATTGATTGGAGGTCTAAGACCTTAGGCGACACGCGCAATGTTCCTAGCGAAGCTTTGGAGAGTCATGAACCCACCTTTGCTAGGCAACGAAAGCGCTATTGGCGCGAGCCATTGACGGAAGATGTCAATGTGCTGGACATTGGTATGTCAGAGTTAATTAACTCCAATGTCAATGACATCAATATCGACCGGATCTCTTTCACCGTATGTGAAGGGAATTATACTCCGTTGAGTGATACTCGTTGTGATACTGAGTAACTGCATGCTGCAGGCATGGTCGGCCTAGGGCCGAGACATCAAGAATGTAATTCCTCTGATGTGAGTGGGGTGGCACGTGAAATTTCATTGAGTGAGAGCGGCCGTGGTGGCACCTCACTGAATGTCGGTAATGACATTGTTGGCGAGAAGCCAAAGTGTTCAGGGCTAGGCCCGGATGCTGTACGTGAAGTGGCACGTGTAAATCCACTGGGTGAAGTGTTCGAGTTACGTAACACTTCACCAGATGTCGTTCAAGACATGAGCTCTCGTATAGAGCGTGCTAAGATGAATAGCAACCACGGGGACCCTACTGCCCCGGCCTCTCTGAGGCGTAAGGTTTCTTTGAAGAAACAATCCCAGCGTCGGGTGGCAACTGTTAAGCACCCAACGTCTAAGACGTCACGAAGTGATAATAGTAATGATACACTATAAACCCTTATCGATAGGTTGACTAGACAGATTGATGGCAACATTATTCTTGAGACTCTTCCCTCCTTGGATACTCTCTTTGACCTAGACGAAATGTCTGACGGCGAATTTATCCAAGCCTTACAGGCAGGAGAATTATCCGAGTTGGTGGTCATTCGGCCGGATATTGAGTTGAACTCATCCTAGTTATTGGACGAGTCTGTCCTTGAAGACACAAGGGTGGCACTGGATGCCCGTAGTGGATCTTCGATCCTTAGGGATCCTCTTGATCATTTCTATCCTTTGATAAAGGAGTTTCAGAACGTGGTGTGTCACAACCCACCGTCCGTCTTACCTCCCGACAGAGGTGTACGTCATGAAATTGACTTGGTTCCTGGAACTAAATACTGCGTAACACGGCAGTGGCCTTTACCGAAGGAACAGTGTGACGTCATTAACGAATTATTTCGTGCAAAGCACGCGTCAGGAATGGTACGTGGGAGCAAATCTCCCCATTCCACACCGACCTTCTGTGTCGAAAAGCCCAATGGGAAGTGGCGCATTGTTCATGCTTACAATAAGCTTAATGCGGCCGCCATCCCGGCTCAGACACCAATTCCGAGGAAGGATGTTCTTCAGAACAACATGTTGGGACGTACCATGTACAGTGCGCTCGAATTAGTCGATGGTTATTACCAGCTGCTCATGAGAGAGAGCGATATTCCGCGGACAGCGGTCAGCACTCCAAGCGGTATGCTCTGGGAGTGGCTTGTTATGACGCAAGGGTTATCAAATACCCCGGCTACATTCAATCGTCTTGTGACACAATTGTTCAGACCTCACCGAGGATATGCACAGACGTACTTTGATGGCATCTTTGTCCATAGTCGTGCTATGAACGGTCGGTCAGATGTGGACGATCACATTGACCATTTACGAGCGGTGCTCGAGTGCATGCGCACGAATGATTTGTACGCCAACGCGTCAAATTGCATCTTCGTGCAGAAGAGATTTCATTTTTAGGTTGCTTTATTGGTAAGCGAGGCCTTAGAGCGGATCCCGCTAAGGTAAAAGCCATAGTTGATTGGCCGGTTCCAAAGAACCAAAACGAATTACGTAAGTGGCTTGGACTTGCCAATTACTTGTACAACTACAGTGCGAATTACGCAGATATGGCTCGGCCATTATCCAATCTCCTTAAAAAGGATGTGGAATGGTGCTGGACTAGCACTGAGCATGATGCTTTCAAGCAGTAAAGGAGAGTCTCCTTCATGCGCCAATCTTGGCTTTGCCTGATCCTTATCGATCTTTTAGTGTCGTCTGTGACGCATCTGACTTTGCCATAGGCAGCGCCTTGTTACAGACAGATTCTGATGGACAGGAACGCGTCATTGAGTTTGAGTCCCGGCAGCTGAAGGCTGCAGAAAAGAGATTAACTGTTCATGACAAAGAGCTACTTGCAATGAAGTATGCTCTCGTCAAATTCAGAGTTCATCTTCTTGGCTCTAAGCCGTTTTTCATCTATACAGATCATGCGTCACTACGCACTGCGACCCGGTCGCCTCACCTCTCTCAGAGAATGGATCGTTGGCTTTACTTCTTTGCCGAGTACAACTTCGAGGTGAAGTATAAGCCGGGCAAGCAGAATGATTTGGCTGATGAGTTGTCACTCAGGCCTGACTATGAGCTTGCTCATGTTACGACTCGGTCGTCGTCGGTCACGGACCTAATCCGTACGGCATATGCCAAGGATGAACAGTGTGTAGCTCTGCTACGTGCTCTAAGGAGAGAGGAGTTTAAGGAATCAGACATAGAATTGTCCTCACGATTACGTGCGAGGCTACATCGATATACCATCGATCAAGGCCTGTTGTGCTATAGCACGGATGTGGAGGATACCCCTCGCAACGTTGTTCCTCATGATGAGGAGTTGAAGTATTGGATCCTCTATGAGACACATGATAATGCGTTGTTTGGTCATCTCGGTCGTGAGAAGACCTACGGCTCAATTATCCAATGCTATTGGTAGCCCAAAACGCACAAATGGTTGAGCACATATGTGCATAGGTGTGAAACGTGTCAACGGGTGAAACCCTCACCTCACGCAGCCGCGCCGATGGCTAGTTCGCCTGTACCCAAAGGGTGTTGGGAGTCCATCAGTATGAATTTCACGTTTGGATTACCGAAAGATTCGTATGGAAATACGGGTATTGTGGTCTTTGTTGACCGTTTGAGCAAGATGGCTCATTTAGCGGCGATGCCGGATACCATTGATGGTTAGGGTACAGATACGCTGTTTATCGATCGCGTGTTTCGACAACACGGTTTGCCGTTGGCAATTGTCTCTGATAGAGATCCTCGATTCACTGGGAAGTTTTGGAAGTCTGTGTATAAGGTGCTCGGCACACGTTTGGACATGTCCACAGCGGATGATCCGCAGACCGATGGTCAAACCGAGCGAGTGAATCGCATCATAGGTGACATCTTGCGCAGTGTTTGCGCTAAAACGCCTAAGCGTCGGAGCTCGATGCTCCCTGTCGTTGGGTTTGCGTTGTATAACGCCGTGCATACCTCCACTGGCTACACACCGCTCTGTGTGAATGGTCTCACACACACCCGCGTTCCGTTAACGCTACCACTGCGTGGTTCAGGGCTTGCTGAGGGAGGAGTTGCCGATCGACGTGCTGATATCAGCCCTGCTGCTGTTCAAAAACAGGTAAGCGAGTTTCTCGCAACGCGATTGAATGTCTTACGACACGTACGTGATGCACTGGCTGAAAGACAAGCCAAGCAAAAGGAACAAGCGGATGCCAGAGGCAGACGTTGTACTGAATGTTATGAGGTCGGAGACCAAGTTCTACTCAATTCTAAAACCTTACCTACAAAAGTAGTGTCTGCTGTGTTCAAGACGAAGTTGCGTTCGCGCTTTATTGGAACATTCACGGTCGTCGCCAAGAAGGGACTTGCGTATACGATCAACCTTCCGCGCAAACTGCGCACGCACCCAGCGTTCTACGTGGGCTTACTTAAGCCGTATCGGGACCCGTCCCATGTGAACTCGAAGGCGCTTGCGCCGGGTAATAGGGCCTTGCCGTCGGCTGTTGCATCCGAACCAGGAGGTCAAGCTGACCATCCACACGGGCTAAGGCCAACTCCAATGCTGGAACACGGGCTTGCATCGCGTCGAGCGCACTCTGGGTCTTATCCAATGTCTATTAGATACCACTCAGCACACGGAGCACCTTCTTATGCTCCTTCTTCGGTATACCGACCACCTCCGACGCTGCTCGATGAGCAAGGGAACCGCCAGTTCCATGTGGAGAGACTCCTGGAACGTCGTCGTCGTCAGGGTCAACACCAGTATCTGGTGAAGTGGCGAGGGAACCCGGAGTCGGAGAACTCGTGAGAGTATGCGATATCCCTTCGGCAGGACTGCCCATACTCGGTGGATGTTTTTGAACATCGTGGCAGGTGTCATCCCTCGACCGAGAGCGCTTCTCATCGACAGTGGTGGAGGCAGGTGGGTAGTTGGGCACCGCTTGACCAACACCCACATCAATCAGCGTAGCCGAAGCATAGCGTGTGCGATTATGCAACTGGTCTCTGGCCTTAAGCTTGGTGTAATCACACCAGAGCTTTCGTTCTAGACGAACATCAGCCACATCAGCACTTGCTCTGAGAGCTAACACTCTGCTGAGGTGTCGTTTCCGATGAAACCGGCGAACAAAAGCATTGTCTTCTTCCTCCTGAGATTCGCCTGCGAATAGGAGGATGGGTATACCCTTCATCGGTGGAACCGGTGCACCCCGTGCTTGCGTGTCAGCTCGCAACTTGTATTGACTCTGAGTCGTCAGGTGAGGTTGCAGGTACCTCTCGCAAAGTACCTGTCGACTTGCCAGCTCATCAGAAGATGTCCGCTCAACGCCTATGGCCCAAGTTTCCAAAGAACGACCTGTCGTTTGGCGTATAAGCTCTTCCACACTGAGTGGGGTGAACAGATAGCCACGACGACCCTCAAGGATTGCAGCAAGCTGCATACGGCGCTGAGCACTCTCCTCTCGTTGAATTGTCAACTGTTGTTGCTCGTCGAGCGGATTGGTGATGATGGCATCGCCCACGATGGGTGTTTGATGCGGCGCCGATGGCGCGTTGGATTCGCCACGCTCGGCAAATGGGTTCGGTGCAGTATGAGGCGGTGCCTCTTGCACTTGTGAGTCGGACATTGTCCTCTCTTCACCATGGATATTGGTATCGCTACCATAATCCACCTCCGCATCGATGCCGAGGTAGGAAGAGAGAGTCTGAGGCTCGTTAGTTGGCAAAGCCATGGTGGTTAGTGTTTTAACAAACCGTAAGGTTGAAGCGCACTCACACCATCCTTTTCGAGGAAAGAATTCGATTGACCTTTTGTGGAAACGTCAGTCTGGTGAGGGAGGGTGTAACGGGATTATACGTCGACTGGTAGTCGACAATAGGTGTGGTGCACACAAGGGTTGGGATCCCCTTTTAAAGTGATATTAGAACACAGTATCAATTGTTGAAGACTGATGCCTGTCAACCAGTCATTACGAGATCCTTTGAGAGGTTTTATCGAGGGCATTAGCGAGTAGGTTATTACGTTGTTCTAAGGTGTTCGTTTAGGTTGAAAGAAGAAATAAAATTCAGTTTCCATTTTGATCCGATAGACACGTGCCTCTTTGAGGTGTCTTGTGATCGTTGGGGAGATAGCAACGCCTTGTCAAGGCGGCTACTCCTTGTGCACTCTGTGCGTCGATTATCTGAAACGTTTGTTCCCCCCGGAACAGGTACCGTAAGATCTCTGAGCTTGTTGACTCTTTATGTTGGGTTCTTTGAACCAAAGTTGCTCGTAGAGCGTCAAGTCTTCCTCTGTTCAAGGAGCTGTGTAGCTTCGATACATTAAACATTACTCCGGGAAGGAGGGGGAAATCTCACCCTCTGGATCCGTGAGATTGAGATGGCCATGAGCTCTGCCCTTATCTCACTTGAGTACCAGCGGGTCTCGCTGGCTATCTCCAAGCTCGATGGAAGATCTAGAGAGTGGGCTCTGACGTGTGGCACGTCAGTCTACTTGGCGTTTCCCACATGGGATTCGCTCAAGTTAGACCTTTTGCAAGTTTTCTCGCCGCCGAACCAGGATTATCGCGTGCGGTCACGCTTCTTGTCTACCCGTCAGGGTAAGAATGAGTTAACGGACTATGTCCAAGAGTTGAGAACTCTTATGGTTGCTATGCAGTCTGACCCTCTCCCTGAGACAGTCTATGTGACTGTATTCATGGAAGGTCTTCGTAAGGACGTTGCCAGGACAGAGGTGTTTGGGTCTATCCCTCTACTTTTGAAGAGGCGGTGAGCATCGCTCAAAATGCTGAGCACAACTTTAAGTCGGCCAGCCTTATTTGGAATGGGTACACCCAAACTTTGCGAGGGCAGCCTCTGCGAGCACCTCGGCTTACTATAAGCCAGAACCGATGGATCTCAGCTATGCTGAAGATGAAGGTGAAGCAGAAATTCAGATTGCGGAGCAACAACAGGAAGTGAGACGCTGTTACATGTGCGGAAGCATTAAACACTTGCGCCCACTCGTCCTTTGCGTAAGCAGCACCAGACTCCTATGAGTCGAAAGCCCGTCCCCAACCAGAAGTCTGGTATGGAACGGGGAAACGTCGACACCCAGTAGGTGCGGGGCGCCCTACTGGGGTAGAACTGAGTTCTGTTGCTTCTCTACGAGGTAGAGTGAAACAGGGCTTAGCCCCACTGAGCTCTGTACCCGCCAGCACAGAGCGTGGATACAAGCCTGGCTTGTTAGTCGCCGAGGCGAAATTTAAAGGCTTTGAGAAGCATTGGTCGATCCTAATGGACTCCGGAGCATCATGTCATTATGCTCGACGTCGTTCCCTTGAGGGAAGTCAGCGATATGCTGAGGCGCTCAAAGCACATGAAGGTGATTCGATCACCGTTCGTTTAGCGACTGGTAGTCGCGTCACGGTGCCTAAAGTTCCGTCGAACTTAGGTGTGAAGTTTTTGGACTTTGACATCAGTGAATGCTGCCTTGTCCTCGATTTGGGTTCGAGATATGATCTCATCCTAGGTATGGCTTGGCTCGAACGCCACGAGCCATGGATTGATTGGAGGTCTAAGACCTTAGGCGACACGCGCAATGTTCCTAGCGAAGCTTTGGAGAGTCATGAACCCACCTTTGCTAGGCAACGAAAGCGCTATTGGCGCGAGCCATTGACGGAAGATGTCAATGTGCTGGACATTGGTATGTCAGAGTTAATTAACTCCAATGTCAATGACATCAATATTGACCGGATCTCTTTCACCGTATGTGAAGGGAGTTATACTCCGTTGATTGATACTCGTTGTGATACTGAGTAACTGCATGCTGCAGGCATGGTCGGCCTAGGGCCGAGACATCAAGAATGTAATTCCTCTGATGTGAGTGGGGTGGCACGTGAAATTTCATTGAGTGAGAGCGGCCGTGGTGGCACCTCACTGAATGTCGGTAATGACATTGTTGGCGAGAAGCCAAAGTGTTCAGGGCTAGGCCCGGATGCTGTACGTGATGTGGTACGTGTAAATCCACTGGGTGAAGTGTTCGAGTTACGTAACACTTCACCAGATGTCGTTCAAGACATGAGCTCTCGTATAGAGCGTGCTAAGATGAATAGCAACCACGGGGACCCTACTGCCCCGGCCTCTCTGAGGCGTAAGGTTTCTTTGAAGAAACAATCCCAGCGTCGGGTGGCAACTGTTAAGCACCCAACGTCTAAGACGTCACGAAGTGATAATAGTAATGATACACTATAAACCCTTATCGATAGGTTGACTAGACAGATTGATGGCAACATTATTCTTGAGACTCTTCCCTCCTTGGATACTCTCTTTGACCTAGACGAAATGTCTGACGGCGAATTTATCCAAGCCTTACAGGCAGGAGAATTATCCGAGTTGGTGGTCATTCGGCCGGATATTGAGTTGAACTCATCCTAGTTATTGGACGAGTCTGTCCTTGAAGACACAAGGGTGGCACTGGATGCCCGTAGTGGATCTTCGATCCTTAGGGATCCTCTTGATCATTTCTATCCTTTGATAAAGGAGTTTCAGAACGTGGTGTGTCACAACCCACCGTCCGTCTTACCTCCCGACAGAGGTGTACGTCATGCAATTGACTTGGTTCCTGGAACTAAATACTGCGTAACACGGCAGTGGCCTTTACCGAAGGAACAGTGTGACGTCATTAACGAATTATTTCGTTCAAAGCACGCGTCAGGAATGGTACGTGAGAGCAAATCTCCCCATTCTACACCGACCTTCTGTGTCGAAAAGCCCAATGGGAAGTGGCGCATTGTTCATGCTTACAATAAGCTTAATGCGGCCGCCATCCCGGCTCAGACACCAATTCCGAGGAAGGATATTCTTCAGAACAATATGTTGGGACGTACCATGTACAGTGCGCTCGAATTAGTCGATGGTTATTACCAGCTGCTCATGCGAGAGAGCGATATTCCGCGGACAGCGGTCAGCACTCCAAGCGGTATGCTCTGGGAGTGGCTTGTTATGCCGCAAGGGTTATCAAATACCCCGGCTACATTTAATCGTCTTGTGACACAATTGTTCAGACCTCACCGAGGATATTCACAGACGTACTTTGATGGCATCTTTGTCCATAGTCGTGCTATGAACGGTCGGTCAGATGTGGACGATCACATTGACCATTTACGAGCGGTGCTCGAGTGCATGCGCACGAATGATTTCTACGCCAACGCGTCAAATTGCATCTTTGTGCAGAAGAGATATCATTTTTAGAGTGCTTTATTGGTAAGCGAGGCCTTAGAGCGGATCCCGCTAAGGTAAAAGCCAAATTTGATTGGCCGGTTCCAAAGAACCAAAACGACTTACGTAAGTGGCTTGTCCTTGCCAATTACTTGCACAAATACAGTGCGAATTACGCAGACATGGCTCGGCCATTATCCAATCTCATTAAAAAGGATGTGGAATGGTGCTGGACTAGCACCGAGCATGATGCTTTCAAGCAGTAAAGGAGAGTCTCCTTCATGCTCCAATCTTGGCTTTACCTGATCCTTATCGATCTTTTAGTGTCGTCTGTGACGCATCTGACTTTGCCATAGGCAGCGCCTTGTTACAGACAGATTCTGATGGACAGGAAAGCGTCATTGAGTTTGAGTCCCGGCAGCTGAAGGCTGCAGAAAAGAGATTAACTGTTCATGACAAAGAGCTACTTGCAATGAAGTATGCTCTCGTCAAATTCAGAGTTCATCTTCTTGGATCTAAGCCGTTTGTTATCTATACAGATCATGCGTCACTACGCACTGAGACCCAGTCGCCTCACCTCTCTCAGAGAATGGCTCGTTGGCTTTCCTTCTTTGCCGAGTACAACTTCGAGGTGAAGTATAAGCCGGGCAAGCAGAATGATTTGGCTGATGAGTTGTCACTCAGGCCTGACTATGAGCTTGCTCATGTTACGACTCGGTCGTCGTCGGTCACGGACCTAATCCGTACGGCATATGCCAAGGATGAACAGTGTGTAGCTCTGCTACGTGCTCTAGGGAGAGAGGAGTTTAAGGACTCAGACATAGAATTGTCGGCACGATTACGTGCGAGGCTACATCGATATACCATCGATCAAGGCCTGTTGTGCTATAGCACGGATGTGGAGGATACCCCTCGCAACGTTGTTCCTCATGATGAGGAGTTGAAGTATTGGATCCTCTATGAGACACATGATAATGCGTTGTTTGGTCATCTCGGTCGTGAGAAGACCTACGGCTCAATTATCCAATGCTATTGGTAGCCCAAAACGCACAAATGGTTGAGCACATATGTGCATAGGTGTGAAACGTGTCAACGGGTGAAACCCTCACCTCACGCAGCCGCGCCGATGGCTAGTTTGCCTGTACCCAAAGGGTGTTGGGAGTCCATCAGTATGAATTTCACGTTTGGATTACCGAAAGATTCGTATGGAAATATGGGTATTGTGGTCTTTGTTGACCGTTTGAGCAAGATGGCTCATTTAGCGGCGGTGCCGGATACCATTGATGGTGAGGGTACAGATACGCTGTTTATCGATCGCGTGTTTCGACAACACGGTTTGCCGTTGGCAATTGTCTCTGATAGAGATCCTCAATTTCACTGGGAAGTTTTGGAAGTCTGTGTATAAGGTGCTCGGCACACGTTTGGACATGTCCACAGCGGATGATCCGCAGACCGATGGTCAAACCGAGTCGAGTGAATCGCATCATAGGTGACATCTTGCGCAGTGTTTGCGCTGAAACGCCTAAGCGTTGGAGCTCGATGCTCCCTGTCGTTGGGTTTGCGTTGAATAACGCCGTGCATGCCTCCACTGGCTACACACCGCTCTATGTGAATGGTCTCACACACACCCGCGTTCCGTTAACGCTACCACTGCGTGGTTCAGGGCTTGCTGAGGGAGGAGTTGCCGATCGGCTTGCTGATATCAGCCCTGCTACTGTTCAAAAACAGGTAAGCGAGTTTCTCGCAACGCGATTGAATGTCTTACGACACGTACGTGATGCACTGGCTGAAAGACAAGCCAAGCAAAAGGAACAAGCGGATGCTAGAGGCAGACGTTGTACTGAACGTTATGAGGTCGGAGACCAAGTTCTACTCAATTCTAAAAACTTACCTACAAACGTAGTGTCTGCTGTGTTCAAGACAAAGTTGCGTTCGCGCTTCATTGGAACATTCACGCTCGTCGCCAAGAAGGGACTTGCGTATACGATCAACCTTCCGCGCAAACTGCGCACGCACCCAGCGTTCTACGTGGGCTTACTTAAGCCGTATCGGGACCCGTCCCATGTGAACTCGAAGGCGCTTGCGCCGGGTAATAGGGCCTTGCCGTCGGCTGTTGCATCCGAACCAGGAGGTCAAGCTGACCATCCACACGGACTAAGGCCAACTCCAATGCTGGAACACGGGCTTGCATCGCGTCGAGCGCACTCTGGGTCTTATCCAATGTCTTTTAGAGACCACTCAGCACACGGAGCACCTTCTCATGCTCCTTCTTCGGTATACCGACCACCACCGACGCTGCTCGATGAGCAAGGGAACCACCAGTTCCATGTGGAGAGACTCCTGGAACGTCGTCGTCGTCAGGGTCAACACCAGTATCTGGTGAAGTGGCGAGGGAACCCGGAGTCGGAGAACTCGTGGGAGTATGAGATACCCCTTCGGCATTACTGCACTTACGCCGTGGATGTTTTTGAACATCGTGGCCAGGGTCGCCTTGCGAACGAGAACGCTTCTCACCAATAGTGGTCGGAGGTAGCGTGTTGCTCCGCCCCTTAGGGTCGTGACCCGTGGCTACCATTGTAGCCGGAGCATAACGTGTACGTGTACGCAACTGGCCTCTGGCATTGAGCTTGGCATACTCGATCCGGAGCTTTCGTTCTAGACGAACGTCAGCCACATCGGCGCTGGCCAGCAGCGCTGGCACACTACTAAGGTGCCGCTTGCGGTACACCCAACGGATGAACTGATTGTCCTCCTCCTCGGGCAGTTCGCCAGCGAACAACAAGATGGGCACGCCCTTTATCGGTCGAACCGAAACACCACGAAAGAGACTCTAAAGGTGTGCAATGTACTGACCTTGCGTGTTAAAGAATGATCGAATACCTCTCATGTAGAACCTTACGGAATGCAATGTCTTCCGGCGACGTATCCTCTGGTGCAATTGCCCATGTTGCGAGGCTACGGCCTTCCGCTTGACGGAGACGTTGCTCCACGTCAGGTATTGCAAACACGTAACCACTCCGGTTCTGAAGAACCGCCTGGGTATGCGCTCGGCGTCGAGCTTTCTCCTCACGCTGAAGAATTAGCCCCTGTTGCTTGTCGAGCGGGTTCGTGATGATATTCTCATCTGCATCTGTTGTATGATGCTGCGCCACTGGCGCGGTGGTATCACCACGTTCAACGAATGGATTCGGAGCTGTTAGAGGACGGTCCTCAGGTACAGCGGAGTGGGACGATATCCCGTCATCTCCATAGACTCTGGTATCACTACCATAGTCCACATCCTCATCGAAGTCGAGGTAAGAGGACAGATTTCGAGACTCGTTGGGTGGCAATGCCATGGTGTTTCGTGTTTAGTAACCGTGAGGTTAAGCACACACACACACCGACCTCTTCGAGGAAAGAAGCCGATTGACGTTTTGTGGTAACGTCAGTCTGGTGGGGGAGGGTGTAACGGGGTTACACGTCGGATGGTAGTCGAAGATGGGTGTGGTGCACACAAGAGAGGGGGTACCCTATAAAGTAGTTTTCGAACACAGTGAGTGTTTCAATTGTTGAAGACTGATGTCTGTCATCAATTGATTACGAGATATTTTAAGAGGTTATTTAGGGCAGGTTTAATACGTTGTTCTGAGGTGTTCTTTTAGGTTTAATAAAGACATAAAAAGTCAGGTCCCCTTTTGATCACTAACAGACACGTGCCTTACGAGGCGTCTTTGATCGGTAGGAGCTAGCAATACCTGTTAACGTAGCTGCTCCTGATCACTCCGTGCTGTGATTCGTTTTGATCGTTCGGTCCCTTAGGAACGGGGACCGTAAGCTCTCTCAGCTTGTTGACTCTCTGAGTCGGGTTCATTGAACTAAACCCTTAGCTCTCTGAGCTGTTGACTCTCTGAGTCGGGTCCGTAGAACCGAAGTTGCTCGTAAGAGCGTTTAGTCTTCCTCTGAATTAAGGAACTGTGTAGCTCCGCTACATATCCAAAGCGAAACAGCGTCAGTTAGCACTTGTTGCTCTGACAACTGCTGTGCAATACCCTTTCAGCAATACAAGCGATTCAATTACCGTTCTTGGTGCTCGTACAGTGCCTCAAGCCACGGCGCGAAGAAGCCGTCACCAAGTGCCGATGTGACAGCGAAAGCAGATTGAGCCGCCGCGAATCCGTGTTGACGGAAGGGGAGCGGGAACACCACCATCTTGACACGAACGTCGTTGGGCTCGTAGTGGTCCGCCAAAGCCTTCACTCCGTTGTACGCGGCCTTGCTGAAGGGACAGAGCGGGTCAATGAACGCTTCGAGCTGGACTTCCGCACTGGCACTTCCCCTTCCGATCGTGAAACCTGCCGGTGCCTCAGGCACAGGTATTTCGGCGCGGGTCTTGCTGAGATGCAGTAGGAAGACGGCAGTACACAGCAGCAGCATGGACGTCATTGAACGAACTCGAGTATGGGTTAGCGATAGACGAAAGCAGGAGGCGGTCGGCAAATCCAATTCGTCTGTTCGTCCGTCCGTCCGTTCGTTCGTTCGTTGGTTCGTTCATTGGATGGATCGGCCGATCTACCGGAATCACAATCCCAACGTTCACGTCCCCTTCCTCTTTTCTGAAAAGCCAGTCAAAAGTGCTTCCGCGAAGATGGCGCCGTCGACACGCATCGTTCCCCTTTTGCTTCTGTCTGCAGCTCTGTGCAGTCTATCGGACGCTCTGCCGGTCCCGAGACGTCCTGTGGGATTCACGCTGGGCAATGGCAGCGCAAACGCTGGTGTCCAACTCGAGTCGTACATTGACTTGGTAAGCAGCAGCTGCAACGAATGCTCCGAAGCACTCGAGTTGCGACTTACGAGCTCTCTTTTTGTGGCAGTTGTGTCCCGACAGCAAGTCCGCGTACCCTGGGCTGAAGAAGCTGGCAGAGCAGTACAAGGCCGATGACCTGCGGATTCGGTTCGTGCTGTTCCCGCTGCCGTACCACCAGTACGCTTTCGTGGCGGCTGAAGCTGCCTTCACAATCACCATGGCGTTGGGAGACGAACGGTTCATCGATTGGCTCGAGGCGGTCTATGCACGCCAAGACACGTACGATGTTTCTCCGTCTGTCGACTTTGTAGGGTGTCCTGCTTGCACGATGGCTACCGCGAGACTGACACGAACCGACTGCATTGTAGGTTCCGAAACAGGGCGACACAGGATCTGAGCCCCGTTCAAGTCGTCGCGCAGCTCAAGAGTCTTGCTCAAGCGACGTTTCCATCGCTGACACATGAGCAGTGGGACGCACAAATGACCGCGTTCGGAGGCACCGACGTGGACGAGCGCGCCCGCGAGTCGTGGAAGTACACGTGCTCGAGGGGAGTGTCCGGTAGCCCCATGTACACACTGAACGGCGTCCCCTTCCAGGCTGATGCCGACTGGTCTTTCGAGCAGTGGTTTAACGTTGTTGACCCGCTTGTAAAAGCCAACCGACCGGTACAAGAGTTGCAGGCCGGAACTCAAGCATGAACACATGCGGACTCGAGCGTAGTATCTCGTGCTTGCTCGGACTGAGGTGTCGTGCACTGCGTACATACTGGGAAGTGGCTACTACTGCGCAAATCTGTGAGGGGGCAGCTGGGTGAGCGAGAGCATGTGAATACGTATCTGACTGTGCCATGCGCTGCCAGGTCGATGAAACGTGCGTCTCTCTCGCCAAGGGTGTGTGCAACCGCAGTGAGGTTGGGATCTGCTATGGTCTTTCGAGATGGCGTGGAAACTTGCATGTGTAAGTGAGAAGCACAGTAAAAACACTGTGCAGATCTGGTTTTTCCTCGGCGCATTGCGACCGGATGTTTGTTTGTTATGAGTGCAGTATCGCATCCCACGACCCAACCAGTGCTCGTGACCAGAGACTTTGGCGTCTCCTCTCATCATGGACAGTGTTAGCATGTCCTCTGTCGTGGACATTGTTCAGCACGCTGCAATCGGCACCGCCGCCGCGACCGGCAGACTGACTGTTGTGCATAGCATACTGTCTCGAAGACGCCAGGCTCTCTGGTCTTGTTTCCATCGTAGACAGACGTGCGCGCACCGTTACCCCGTTACCGGGACTTGTCCATATCAAAGACTAAAGGAACGATGCAAGTCGATGAATGCCTCCTCTAGCTGCTGGAGTTCCGCAACAGCACTTCCTCTTCCAATTGTACAATCCAGTTGCGTCTCATTCACAGGCATCGGCCTCGGTCTTCGGCACGGTACAAGCAGAGTCGCAGAAGCAAGAGACCGGTAAAAAGTAGCATGAACATCATTCAGATGTATCGATTGCCGATAAGGGATACATGAGATCACGTTTTCGATCACCCCCGTCACTGTTTCGAGCTTTCGAGCTGCTGAAAGCAATACTCTCCGCATTTGTAAAAAGGCTCGAATCACTCCATTTTGACATGCATAGATAACATGACGGATGTAAGGCTCGATGCAACGGATCACGACGGACGATATCTGTTTACGTAAACGATGTCATCATCATAAAAATCAGGCAAAGAAATCAGTCAGAAATCAGCAGGCTTAGAGTAGCACATAGTGGTGAACTAAGGACCTAATGAACTTACTTTTTGATTTACTAACTTGGACACTACATCTGGTAGCACTTGTTGGTCCAGCGAACTATCCTCTGACCCCGACCTGAACTCCCCTGATTTTACTCCGACCTCGCCTGACTAAATCTTAACCTCGCGACCCGACTCCGAACAACGAACTCCGTGCCTGAACTTGCTCCTGACACAGACTGATTAAGTGACCCAAGTGCACCGAGCGCAAAGCCATGGGCGAGCCTTCAAACGCGGAGCTCATGCAAAGCATGCTTGCCATGATAGCGCAGCAGCAAGATATGATGCGTAAAATGGCCGAAGCGACGACGCTCAAGGATCTTCGACTTGACGCAGTGAAGGCGCCTCGCTACAGTGGCCAAATGCAAGAGTCCTTTGCATTATTCAAAGAACAGGTTCAACAGTATTTTGAAGTGAGACGAGTGGAGTGGAAGAGTGCGACAATGGCCGCCACGATTATACCGACTATCGGGAGCATGCTTACAGGCACAGCTGCCGATTGGTATGTCTGGTCACGCAGCAGAATAAACACTGTCGATGAATTATTTTTCCACATTGAGCAAGAATTTGTACCCGCAGACTTGCAGATCCGGCTTCGGGACCAACTGCGGAATCTCAATCAAGCGCAGTGTCGAGATCTTGGCGACTTTGTAAATCGCTTTCGACAACTGATGATTCAAGTGCGTAACATGAGTGATGTCGACTCCGTCTTTTACTTCACGCAAGGCCTGAAGCATCAGACCCGTGCTGAAGTGGAATATCGCCGTTGTTCGTCTCTCAGTCAGGCAATTAACGTTGCTTACGACTTTGAGCGTTCACATTTTGGCGTGGGGAGTTCAAGGCGTACTCAACAATTTCGTCGACCAGAAAGACCTACTCATCAGCGCTTTGACGATCCTCAACCGGAGCCGATGGAGATTGACAACGTGCAAGTAGTGTCACGAGAAGAGTGTTTCCAACGCAATCTGTGCTTCTATTGTAAGAAGCCAGGGCATCGACTCGCGGAGTGCCCGACAAGACCACGAACCCGATCAGTTTCGAGACCGCGCGCGCGCGTGAGTATGATCGAAGATGTTCAAGATACAGCGGAATCTTCTGACGAAGCCATTGTTTTTGATCAATTTACGGTCAACACCTTACAAAATAATGGGGTCAATTATCGGCCTCATTTGTTGCGAAAGACTGGATCCATTGATGGTGTACCAGTACTGATCTTGCTGGACTGTGGAGCATCAACAAATGTAATTCGACCCGGTCTGGCTACTAAGGTTCTCCGCTCGCAGCGCGGCCAATTAAAGCGGTTTGATGGATCGCTTACACCACCGGCTGATCTAGCGACGGTGGAAGCGACAGTACGCACTAATGAAGGCGAGTTTTCAAACATGATCTTCACGGAAACCCATCTGGATGCCGAGCAGGATGTGATTTTTGGTCTTCCGTGGTTTCAAGAATATGCACCGCAAATTAATTGGACATCGGGTCAACTGCTTCTTCCAAATCAGCCTCACATCAGTGATATGGATAGCACAGAGCGGACCGAGCTGACCCCAGACAGCACGATTTCCAGATCAGGTGGTCAACTGCACAGATCATACGTGCGCAGGTCCGACTACGCAGAGCTATTTGTCGTCAAGATCGCTTCTAATTTGGTGGACGACAATGTTCCGGATTGGCTTTGTGACCTTATACAGGAATATACCGACATATTCCCAGCGAAGCTACCCGACGGACTACCACCGCCACGTGCGGTGCAGTTTGACGTAGAAATGAAACCAGATGCGATTCCAAGTTCCAGAGCGCCGTTTCGTCTATCAAAAGACCGAGCAAGAAGCACTGAATTCCTTCGTTGCCGACAACCTAAAGAAAGGCTGGGTCGAAGTGTCAAATTCTCCATGGGTTTCCAACATATTCGGTATTCCTAAAAAAGACCATGTTACGGGCCAAGCTCCAACACGCGGTGAGTGGCTGCGATCGGGAAACAGCTTACAGCCGATTCGCTGGGTCATTGATTATCGTTACGTGAATAGCCAGACCAAAATCCCTAAAATACCTTTTCCTCACATCGAGGAACTATTTGACAGGATGGCAGGGTGCGCCGTGTTCACGGTTATTGACTTAGCACAAGGCTACCACCAGATGCTGGTTAACACTTCCAGTCGCCAGTACACAGCATTTCGGACGCACAAGGAGACATACCAGTGGTGTGTCGCGCCGATGGGATTGGCAGGGATGCCCGGTGTATGGTCACGCCTTATGCGCGAATTGTTTGATAAGTTTGACTTCGCTGTGGTCTATCTGGATGACATATGCATCTTCTCCAAGACAAATGCCGATCACAAAATTCATCTACGCCAGGTATTTCAAGTGCTGCGACGTGAACAACTGTATGCTCACCGCGGCAAGTGCTCTTTTGTAAGGGACAGTGTGCAGTTCTTAGGTCACACGGTTTCACGAGATGGGTTGAGCGTGGATCAGCGTAAGACATCTGCAATCGCCACCATGGCCCATCCAACCTCGCGAAAGGAGCTGCTAAGCTTTTTAGGTCTCGCTGGTTATTATCGGCGTTTTATTTGTGACTTTGCCAAGATGGCACTTCCATTGAGCAAGCTGGTCAAGAAGGACGTACCTTGGGCGTGGTCAGAAGATCAAGATGAAGCTTTTCAATCATTAAAAGTCGCGCTACAACAAGCTCCCGTGCTTCAGCTACCGGACTTTTCTATTCCTTTCATCGTTACTACGGATGCATCAGGATTATGCATGGGTGGCGTTTTGTCACAGCTTACTGGTGGCGAGGACCATCCTATCGCGTTTTTTTCGAAAAAGTTTGGTATTCACGAACAAGGGTGGCCGGCACACGAACAGGAATTACTCGCGATCAAGACAGCACTCGCGAAATGGCGCCATTATTTACACGGTCGGTCATTTGATGTCTATACGGACAACAATGCGTGCCGTTGGATGTTACACCACCCAAACGTCACGCCTAAAATGGCGCGTATGCTGACTTTTTCTCTCAGTTTAATTTCACGCTACATCACGTCAAAGGTACTTCCAATATGGTCGCCGATGCATTGTCGCGTCCGAGCGTCACCCGTCCTGCTTTGACGAGAAGCGAAAGTATCGTCCCTCACGTTCATGACTGTGGTTCATTGTGCGCTCATCGCGACGCCCACCTTCGACGTCATCGTATTCATCTGGCGGTCCTCTGTATGCTGCCGAGCCTGGATAAAGACCTTCTTCTCGATGTGCAGGACTTTGAGGGGGTGGAAC
>CANTFL010000510.1:0-12769 GCA_947650285.1 Hyaloperonospora brassicae | reverse complement strand
ATTGGTTAGCCTTGCCATCGGTCGCTGAATCCCTATCAGTATATCAAGCTGAGCCTCCATCCGGGCTTGGCTCAACTCCAACGCCTGGACACAGGCTTGGTCCAACTCCGACACCTCAACACGGGCTCGCATCGCGTCAAGCGCACTCTGGATCTTACCTAATGTCTCACGGAGACCACTCAGCTCGAGAAACACCTTCTCATGCTCCTCCTTCGGTATACCGACCACCTCCGACGCTGCTCGATGATCAAGGAAACCGCCAGTTTTATGTGGAGCGACTCCTGGAACGTCGTCTTCAGGGTCAATACCAGTATCTGGTGAAGTGGCGAGGGAACCCGGAGTCCGAGAACTCGTGGGAGTATGAGATATCCCTTTGGCAGGATTGTTCATACTCGGTGTATGTTTTTGAATATCATGGCACGGGTCATCCCTCGACCGAGAGCGCTTCTCACCAATAGTGGTGGCAAAAAGCGGGTTGCTCCGCGCCAAAGGGTCTAAATCCGCGGCTACCGGAGTATCCGAATCATAGCGTGTGCGAATTTGCAACTGGCTTCTGGCCTTAAGATAGACGTATTTGTACCGAAGCTTATGTTCTAGACGAACATCAGCCACACTAGCATTTGTTCTCAGAGCTGTAACGCTGCTATTGTATCGGTTGCAGTGCACCCAGCGGATGAAATGGTTGTCCACCTCCTCAGGCACCTCACTGGTAAACAACAAGATATGTACGCCCCTAATCGGTTGAATCGGAATACCACGAGTCAAGCCTTCATGGTGTGCTTTGTATTGTACTTAGGTGGTTAGGAACGGTTTAAAATATATATCATGTAGGGACTGGCGCAAGGTAATGTCTTTAGGTGACGTATCCTCTGAGCCAATGGCCCATGTAAAAGGCTCCGGCGTTTCGTTTGACGGAGACGTTGCTCCACGTCAGGTGTTGGAAACACATAGCCACACCGGTTTTGAATGACCCTCTAAGTCCGAGCGCGACGTAGATTGACCTCCTCTCGCTGGAGAACCGATTCCTGTTTCTCATCGAGTGGAGTTGTGATGATGTTTCCATCTGCATCTGTTTTATGATGCTCTGCCCCGGGTGCGGTGATATCACCACTTTTAACGAACGGATTAAGTTCTAAAAGACGTCATACCTCAGGCACAAGTGAATGGGACGATGTCAGTTCACCCCCATGGACATTGGTATCGCTACCGTATCCACTTTTTCATCGAAGTCTAGGTAGAAGGAAAGAGTCCGAGACTCGTTAGTTAGCAAATCCATGGTGGGTGGTGCTTTAACAAACCGTGTGGCTGTTGCACACCCACCGCCCTCTTCGAGGAAAGTAATTGATTGACGTTTTGTAGTAACGTCTGTAACGGGGTGAGCTCGTTACATTAAAATTGGTACGAAAGTACGAATTTTTGAATATTATCGGTTTTGATAATATCCAATCAACATCACTCGAAAGTGTGATGTTGTCGGAATATTATCGTTAAGGACAATATTTGTGGAGGGGTCAACTTCTCGGTTGATGTACGGTGTACATCTACCAACACAACTACCACAATCGCTGCTGGACGCGCGCAATGGGTGTGTGAGCAAGGGACCCACATAGGAGAAGATAGTTTAATATAGTTAAAGTAAGTCAAAAGATGATTATTAACGTAATAACTATATTAAATAAACAGTTCTACTTTTCCCTCAAGACAGAGCTTTCGGGTTCTGTTTTGCCTACCGCTTCTTCAGTTGCCCTGTGAACGCTTGTCGGGCACACGTCACCCTTGCGTTAATTTCACGCAAGGGGTGTGCCCCGTAACACCCGGTAGCACTTTGTAGTCCTTCCAGCGACCTAGATTCTAATCGATCATGATCATGATGGATGAGGGAGAAAGCTTTTACGCGATGCGTGAAGGCTTTGCCCCATTGAGTGACATCGAACGGGCCGTATTAGGGCGAATGAGCTCTACCGTGGGCAACAATGGCTTTATTGCAATGTTGTAGTCTCTTGATAGAGACCACCAGCATGCCTCCATCGACAGCTTCATTCAGAATGAACTTGCTACCGGACGAGATAAAGTTGCCTTGCTTCACCATCAAGGCTCTCAACAGGCCGAGCAGTTGAGAGAACTCGAGCTCAACAGACATAGCTGTTGATACAGCAGCAATTCCATGCTTCTGTGGGCGGGACGGCGCATGCGCGTCGTCCCGAGGTCATGAAAGTCGACATCTCCAAGTACAGTGGAGTCCCGGAGGACTCCCTGTTACTATGGTTTGTCGAACTCGACAGAGCCTTAAGGGCTCGTCGCGTCGAAGATGAGCAAATGAAACTCACATTTGCTCAGACCCACTTGGCAGGGCGTGCCAAAACTTGGTCCCTGGGACTCGAGAGTAGCGACCCAAATGTGTTTAGGTCGCTAGATGACTTCAAGTCCCGGCTCAGACAAACATTTGAGCAGCCACGGGCTGATTTCAGGGCTCGTTCAGAGCTCCTGAAACTCAAGCAGGGTAAGCGTGATGTGCACGCTTACGCACAACATATACGACTCCTTGCGAGTAGTATAACTGCTAACCCAGTACATGAACACACCATGATTACGGTGTTCATGCAAGGGCTCGCAGAGGGGCCCGTCAGGAGCCACCTGTTCCGCCTTGAGCTGAATACGCTTGAAGAAGCGATATCAGCCGCGGAACAGGAAGACTTTAGCATGAGACAGGCTCATGCTAGCTCAAACTCTTATCGTCCACCGAGACGACAAGAGATCGGAGGTCCAGAACCAATGGACCTCTGCTATGCTGAGAGCGAGAGACCTCGCTCTTAAAACAACAAGCGATTGAAGAGGTGCAATCGCTGTCAGAAGTTAGGGCACTACGCATATGAGTGTAGTGCTCCACGTCCAGTACCAAACTGTACTGAGCGAAATGGACGACCATTTGCCAGAAAGGGCAATGGGCGTGGGTCCAGCGCTGTTGCGGCTTCGCAACAGCGAGATGGACCATCAAAAAATGGTCGGGTCAGTAGGGGCGGAGCGCCCTACTGATCCAGCAACCTCAAGAGAATTTGCAAATCTCTTGACGAAAGTTGCTCCAGATACACAATGATTGTGTCTCTCTGCACCTGGTGATGACGTTTCGCTCATCACCTTGAAGTTGGAAGCGACAAATGATTTGTCGCTTCGTGCCCTAGTAGACTGTGGGGCGTTGAACAACTGTGTTCGTCGCCAGTCACTAGAAGGTCGTAGGCTCAAGTTCGATGAGCGCGACATTCCCCTCACAAGGATGACAGTGCGCCTTGCAACAGGCGCATCGATAACCGTTGAAAAACGTGTAGTAGGAATCCACTACACGTCAGAGGGCGAACAGTACGATGATAACTTCATCGTACTAGATCTGGATGACAAATTTGATGTCATCCTGGGATTACCTTGGCTCAGAAAGTACGAGCCAAGGGTGAGCTGGCAGCATCGATCCGTGAAGATGCCTGCAGCTTGTTCATCAGATGGCCATCTGATGAACATCTTGGAGCGTCCACAAGCGTGTGGATGTTCTGCGAGTGAGTGCGATGGCCTCACTTGCGGTACGGTCGTTAGCACGACTGCACAAGATCACAGTGTAGTTGACCACTACACTGTGGAGCAAGCTCCCGGTGGCTGTACAGAGGTACAGGCTGCGCCGAAAGTCCACCACTCGAATAAGTCGAGTGGACTGGGACATGGATGCATGCCTAGCGGGCAGCATCTTAGAAGAAAGAAACCTGTTACCTCCAAGGGGCAACATGGAAATCCTAGGTCGACTGGAGAGTCGACCGTAGAGGATCGGTGCCTGACTGTGGTTGCACAGCCACAGTCGGAAGACGTCGAGGGAATAAGTCCCCGCGTACTTGATGAAGGAATTCCTCGAGAGTCACTTGCTGAGGGATCAGGCCCTCAGCAAAGTGTGGAAGTAAGTTCCCAGGAAGAAACCGAGACGCTGAACGTCTTGGTTAATGAAGGATCAAGCGTAGGCGCTTATACGCTTGATCTGATTGTGCCTCCGAAGTTAACTTCGGAGATAACTCAATTGCCAACGCTAGAACCGAAACGGTTCTTGCGTGATCTGCGTGGTGGCAAAGTCAAGCAGATCTGCATACTCGTCACGGAGGATGAGTATGTGGCCGATATTAGGTCGGCAACAGTATTTGCTGAGAGCGATCGGGTTCTCAGCAGCTCATTGATGGACGAGAGTGTCTTCGATGAGAAGAACCGGATAGGACAATACACGTCATAATCCTTGGAGTTAATTCAGGCAAATCCTTTGTATAAGGATTTGATCGAATACGGGGTTGTATTCCCTGAAACAGTACCATGCAAATTATCTAAGGTTACAAAAGGCACCTAACACGAGATCGAGCTCAAACCGGGCTCGAAGTACTGTGTCATGAAGCAGTGGCCACTGCCTCCTAACAAGTACTAGCAATCGACAAGTTCTTTGCCTATCTCTTAGCAGCGGGCCATGTAAGGGTATCAACATCCCCTCACAGCTCTCCGACCTTCTGTGTGCGAAAAGCCACAGGAGGTTGGCGGATAGTGCACGCATTCAACAAGTTGAATGCTGCAACGGTACCGGCTCAGACGCCGATACCGAGGAAGGACGTAATGATAGATGATATGATAAAGAGTACCATCTTTTCGTCAATGGATCTGATGGATGGATTCTACTAGACCCTCAAGCGTGAACGGGATATCCCGTTTACGGCAGTGAGTACCCTCAGCGATATGCTGTGGAGGTGGCTAGTGATACCACAGGTGCTGAGTAACGCCCCTGCAACGTTCAACAGAAGTGTCACAAATCTGTTGAGACCGGTGCGGGATTTCGCACCGAGTTATTTAACGATGTGTTCGTCCATAGCCGGGCTATGGACGGGAAGACGGACATTGAGGTTCATAGAACTCATATTCGTCAGGTTCTTCAAGTTATTTGTACGCATAAGTTGTATGCCAATATGAAGAAGTGTATATTCGCGGCAAGCGATATACCACTTCTTCGTTGCATCGTGGGTTAACACAACGTACGCTCTGATCCCGAAAAGATCGAGGCGATCAACGACTGGCCAGTCCCGGTCGATGTCAAGGGACTTCGAAAATTTCTTGGGCTAGCGGCGTACTTGCACAAGTACTCGCGCAACTATGCCTATTTGACTGTGCATTTTTTTTGGGTTACCAAGAAAGAAGGTGAAGTTGTCATGAAACACTGACTGTCAGCGTTTCTTTGAGGGTATCAAGCAGAGATAGATGCAATCACCAATACGGGCGATTGCAAATCAAGACAGACCATTTCATCTGATCTGTGACGCCAGCGACTTTGCAATCGGCTGTGAGTTGATGCAATTTGACACAGATGGTGCGGAGCGCGTCATCCATTATCAATAACGTCAGCTGCAAGCACATGAGCGTAATTATCTTGTGCATGACAAGAAACCCCTTGTCATGAAATATGCACTTGCTAAGATCCGCGTCTATCTCTTGGGAGTTAGACCGTGCGTTGTCTATACGGACCATGTGTCATTACGCACGGCCGTAAACATCCTACACCTCTTGCAGCGCATGGCAAGGTGGCTGTGCTTGTTTGCGGAGTTCAACTTCTCCGTGAAGTATAACCTAGGACGACTTATTGTCGTAGCTGATGCGCTTTCGCGCCGACCCGAATTCTATTCAGACGCGCAATTTAACAGTGAAAATGATCTCACTGTTCTAACGCTTACATTCGGTGTTCCAGCGTCAAGTTTACTTGACGATGTACGGAAAGCCAACGCAGAAGATAAAGCTCTTCTGCTATTGATGTATCATCTGGTGAATCCAACCCGCAAATCTTTGACAGATTTACCGGATTTGTACTGATCCTTGTCGGAGTGGTATAAAACACGCAATGAGCAGCTATATATTACATCCGTTGACGGCGAAACGCCTCGTGTCGTCGTTCCAGCTCATAACGAATTGCGCTCGCGCACCAAGTATGAGTGTCACGATGCGCCATCTGGTGGTCATCGTGGTAGGTAAAAGACTTACCTTACGTTAAGTCGTGACTTTTACTGGCCCTTTCAGTATCAGTTTGTACGGAAGTACATACATGCTTGCAAGGTTTGTCAACGGGTGAAGCCTAGTCCTTCATCTCATGCACCTTTACAGCGTCTACCGGTCCCGGCATAGTGCTGGCAGTCCGTTTTAATGAACTTCGTCTTCGGTTTTCCGAAAGACGTTCGCAAGAATAATGGTATGTTTGTCTTCGTAGATCGTTTCAGCAAGATGGTCCATCTTGCTGCTGTAACCGAGTCGATCACAACACACGGGTGTGCTCATGTCTGTATCGACACGATTTTTCGTGTTCACGGGTTACCCCGTGAACTCGTATCCGACCGTGACTCTCGATTCACGGCGAAGTTTTGGCAATTTGTATTCCGTTCACTCGGAACACGGTTAAAGATGTCAATACCTGACCAATTAGAAACAGATAGTCACACCGAACGTGCTAATCGTGTCCTCGAAGTATCTCTTTGAGGATACGTCCAATCATTTCGAGGTGGACCGAATTCCTATCCATGATATAAATTCGCCATCATTAATTCGGTGCATGCTTCAACGCAACACACACCGTTCTTAGTGAATGGCTTGCGCCATCCACGTCTGCCCACCCTTTAGGAGTGTGGCTTTTTAATAAAAAGGATAGATACTCGCTTGAGCAAAATCCATTCTGGCTCTTGCTCATCAAATATTGACGCTAACGTCGTCACGTATGATGCAGATGCCGATCATGTCGACATTAATGAAGAATATCATCACAATATTATGAATGACGCTATAATTGTATCTGATGATGATGACGATGCTGGTACTTCAAGCATTGCCAACGATTTTTTCAGCGAGGATGACACAATCCTGGCTGAAAAACAGAAAGAGGATAGCACCCTTTCTGCAGTTTGCACAAGGCGAACTGAATCGACCGACGCGGATTCAGCAGAATCATTTCGTCTGGCTCGTAAAGAAGTAGTCCGTTTTGTACAGGATTTCATCGCTTACGCGGTCGACCGTCAGAAACGAAACTCTGACAAGAATGGAAGGGCAAATATACATTCATTCGTCGAAGGCCACTTAGTCTTACTATCTACGGTAAACCTAACTATACACGTAGTGACTAACGTGGGCAGCAGTAAACTACTGCATAAGTATATCGGTTCCTTTCGTGTGCTGGAACGACAGGGTAACGCATACACGATCAAGCTGCCACGTAGGATGCGCACTCATCCTACGATCTACGTGGGGCGTCTCCTTTTGTACTGTCAGTACGAGTCCTCTTCTTACGATGAAGATAGATCCCACGTTCAAGAATCTCCATCAGGTTCATGCGCTCGCGCTCCCGACAGGCGAATTGGACGCTCACATCAGAGATCCCTCCGTTTAAACGAAGGATTTATCCGCGAGCTGTCTCAAGCTCACCCACGAGGAAGCGGACATCGCGCTCGGCCTGCAGCTGCGCGACCGCATACTCAGCACGGTCTTTTAAACGGTCCGTCTCGCGGTCTTTGCGGTGCTTCCGCATAAAATCAGTCAGAGCGTAACGGCTGTTTATTTCGTGCTCCAAATCAATGCGCAATCCAACGATTGCACGATCCATCCCGAATAGATCGAGATGGTGAGTAGAACGACTTGAAGGAGGTCTTTGCTCCTCCTCCACATCCTTTGATGGACTCACACGGTAATTAACGGATCCTTGTAGAGCATATCCTAAACCACCGTAACGATTCAGGAGCAAGGACGAGTTACCTCGTTCAGTGGCGGAGGTATCCACCCTTTTAGAATAGCTGAGAGCCTCGCTCATGTGGTGGAGTGGTGATCGCTCTTTTGAGGAGTCGACCCCCACTCCCCACTAGCGCCCGGACGATCGACTAATGGAGGGGGTACTCCGATTCCGTGTTCTTGATAGCTTTCCTCACCTTGTGTACCCGTCGGTGAGGCGGGTTGCACTCTTCCAGGTGGACTCGTGTCAATGGAAAACTTGACCGTGTTTGCGATGGGGTCGAGGTTCGATCACGGTGTGGAAATCTTCACACCACGATCGAAGTTGGTGTGATCACGTGGAATTTTTCGCGCGATCACTTGTATGCTTGTGGAGTGCTCGATATGAGACACCCTGATCTTTAACAGGTCGCCTTGTCCAAATGTAGATCCTTGATTCGCGAGCCTTCTGACCACTTAAGCCATCTCGCGATCTTGGTTCCTCAACCACAAAGGGTTTCCTGCGTCCAGTCGCAGTTGGGGTGTTATTTGAGAGATCTTGATCCCTGGACAAACAACCAGAGATATCACTTGATTAAAGTATGTAAACCTTTCCTTGACGTCGGGTGGCCAATGATCCACCCGGAGGAGAAGTCGACACGTGTACTTTGAAGCAAATTGAACTCTGGTTAATGTTAACCAATCAAACCCAACAACCCTATCCCTATCCCCATGTCTTGGACATCGCTTGCCACATGTCGCTATCTCTAGACGGTGGAGAGCTTTTACTTGCGTGGCCCACACCTAATATGCTTGTCTGATCGCCATCACATACCTGATCACTGATCACGATATCGACCGCTTCCGGATCGCGATCGCTTTGCTGATCGCGGATCACATCGTGTGCTCCACACCAAACTGGTCGCGATCACCTACCTGATCAATGATCCCGATCTCGATCACTTCCTGATCGCGATTGCCTTGCTGTCGCGGATCACATGGTGTGCTCCACACCAAACTAATCGCGATCACATACCTGATCACTGATCACGATCGCGATCGCATACCTGATCACATATCACGATCTCGATCGCCATCTTGATTGCGATTGCCTTGCTGATCGCGGTTATCTTCTTGATCGACCGATCGCCAACGTCACCTTCCGCCTCATACCTTAGTCCACAATCGCAGGTCCCAACCTGCCCGATCTGATATCCATTTTTGTCTGACTGTCCAATGGAAGCGTTCTGACCAGATGTGAGACCGGGCCGTCAACCATTAAATGGCTCGGATATAACGGGAATGCGATCAGTTCCTCTATAGCGAATTCCATAGTCGCTTTACCACACTCCCAGCTAATGATGGATGTGTCCTGTCTCGTCGAGCCGTCACCGAGACACTCCCGTTGTTGGTGGAGGGCCAAAGTCGTACGAACGATGGCCGCGGTCGTAAATGGATTGTGAATTCTTAATCCATTCGCGCATCTCAGACGAGATGCGCGCCTCCAGTAGAGCTGATTGGGGAGGTACGCCTCCCTAAAAGGAGTGAACTGAGTTGTCAACGCAGCTTAGACACTTCTCTTTCCACGAGAAGCAAGGTAAACCAGCCTCCCAAGATAACCGGTGCACTTGATACCGTGTACCGACACGCGACTTCTGCTCTAATTTGCTGAGAGCAGCATCAAGTTTGTTCAGTCAAGACTGTCGACCAATAGTCAAAATGTTGGGGATAAATGCGTTCCACGCCTGCACCAACAAGAACGGGTCTTTCTTCTTGTTAAAGTGGAACCAACAATGTCTGAAAAATAAATCGATGTAAAATAATGCTTACTGCGATAATTCTTTAAGCTGACATCAAGACCATGGAGCCTTGATGAGTCAAAGAGTGGGATATGAAAGCCCTCAGTGGTACATCCATACCACTCTCTTTGCTCTCTTAAAGATAGCATCCATGGCTTGCGCTCAGGAGCAGATCGAAAGCATCACGATCCTGCTCCTCTTGCGGGGTGCCAATGTAACCGGAACCACTATCACGGCTATGGCTTCGATGACTCCGTACGGAGTCATCGACATCCACATGAGGACTTATGTACTTTTGTTTCATGCACACGTCATCCGAATACGAGCGCGATCGGTTCGGTCCCGGTGACTAGTTATTTAACTCGTATGATAAACCGAAGATATTGTTTTGCAGATCTTTGTCAAGACTACCGCGAGGCGCAGCAGTCTTCATTTCCGCGACCTTCCGGTCGAACTTTACAGAAGATTGTGAGTCGGTCGACCGTCCGATTCGCCCGAATAGACCACGTCTATGTTGGGGCCATGGGACTACCACCCGCAGCAGACCCAGCGGGTGAAGGATCAGCACGTGCACGTGCAACTACGAGAGTTGCAGGCTTTTTGTCAGAAACAGCAGGCGGATATCCACCTACTGCTGAATCTTGTGCGTCTTGTCCTCTGGCTACACGCATCCGTGCAGCCGCTTCAGTCCCGGCCTTGCTCGTCATGGGCTGCGAAGTGGAAGTGAGAAGGAAAATACCAACAAGTGCTCCCCGTCCCCATGGCGAAACGACGGTAGTCACTCTGTTCCAACCAATCATATCATTCACTAAAGTGACTGACAATTGAGGGAGGGTGATGTAACAGAGGGAGCCCGTTGCATAAAATTGGTACAAAAGTACCAATTTTTGAATATTATCGGTTTTAATAATATTTAATCAACATCCATCAAAATGAGTGATGTTGTCGGATTATTATCGCTAAGGTCTATATTTGTGGAGGGGTCAACTTCTCGGTTGATGTACGGTGTACATCTACCAACTCAACTATTACAATCGCTGCTGGACGCGCGCAATGGGTGGTGAGCAAGGGACCCACATAGGAGAAGATAGTTTAATATAGTTAAAGTAAGTCAAAAGATGATTTATTAACGTAATAACTATATTAAATAAACAGTTCTACTTTTCCCTCAAGACAGATCTTTCGGGTTCTGTTTTGCCTACCGCTTCCTCAGTTGCCCTGTGTACGCTTGTCGGACTCACGTCACCCTTGCGTTAAGTTCACGCAAATGGTGTGCCCAGTTTACACGGCTGCTACTTTCTCCACTGTGAGAATATTGTACTAATTACACTTGTTGTGTTTCTTCCTGAAGCCAGGGTCATGTTGATGTATTTTTCAGTGACGGAAGAGGCTGTTTTCTGGGCTTCTTCTCTTCATCTATAGTGCTCAACGGCGTTTGTCATAAGCGTCTGAATATAATTGTCCCCAGCGTAGACACAATTGTATTTTTCTGCGGCCACTTATCTCAGCAGTAACTCAGCGGCCGTAGTCTACGCAATTCGATGCCCCACTAGCATATATCTTGTGAGAATGAGTTCATCTTTCGTTTGGTAAACTTACGGTACGACAAGTCCGGGTTTATGCATTGAATCTTTTTTTTTTATAGCGCTGGCTGCGTTCGCTCAAGCTAATGGCAATGACAGATTTTCTTTCATGGCACTTAAATCTTGTTTAGATTTCTACCTTCGGGCATTTATTCACGATTTGGAAGCAGAAGCCTTCGATCGGTTCTCAACGAAAACTCGCCTAACCGAAGACCTGGTGCAAGCGAGAGCTGCCATCGATGGTGGATCTCCTTCTGACACACAGCCATTTAGCAAATATGAAACCTCGGTCCACTTTTCACCACAGACCTAGACAGCTTCACGCAGGATCTAATCTTTATCTGGCGTCTTTTCTTAGCGCGTGTTTCCCGCGTTTAGCGCTGTCTGTTACCGAGGGAGTAATAAATGATCTGCTGCCCTTCATGGCACCCGGCACATAGAAGTGTGCCACTCCTTCCCCAGTTTCGGCTTTTTTCCCGTGGCCAACCGTCGAAGCGCTGTATCTTCCTCTTTCGTCCACGCGCCAAGCCGTAATCGCCGAAGACTCGTGCAAGTCATACCACAATTGCGCACGCAATACATGAACGTCTTGTTCGAAACTTTCTTCGACTTATGCGCTCCCTGCCACGCGCGAAGTTTGTTCCACGTTTGCATTTGTATATCCACGTTAGCGACGTGTCCCATGTAGAAATCATCTGCATTTCCACGACGACTTTACGCTCTTGGACTGTGAAATTGCTGGGGCCCGGCTACAAACGACTCGAGACTGTGAGAACGTAGTCTCTTAGATGTCGTTGCCAATGCCCGATGGTCAGATCTTGGCATCGTACCATTGGAATGTATACCGTCTCGAATCGGTAGAGAATCTTGTGGTGGAGTGGCGATCGCTCAAATTAAGAGGTCGATCCCAACTCTCCACTGGCGCCCGGACGACCGACAACGGATGGGGTACTCCTGATCCTGTGTTCTTGATAGCTTTCCTCACCTTGTGTACCCGTCGGCAGGGCGGGTGCAGTCTTCCATGTGGACTCGTCTCAAAAGAAAACTTGACCGTGTTGGGGATGGAGGTGTGATCGTGCGGAATTCTTCACGCGTCACGGGGTACTTGTGGTACTGACTTGAGTAACCCTGATCTCAACGAAATCGCCTTGTCCACTGTATGGTTGCTTCTTGATCGCGAGCCTTCTGACCACTTGAGGCCGTCTCGCGATCTTGGCCTTGCCTTTACTTGTCGCTGCGCCGATCGCAGTTATGTTACTAAAGGGTTCTTGAACACACCTGGCCAAAACAACCAGGTGTGACACTTGCGTAAACGTTACCGTTACTCTTTGTTCAACGGGGGGCCAAAAAAATCAACCCGGAAGAGATAACGTGTGCCTTGTGAAGTAATTTGAACTCGTTTAATGTTAGCCAATCAATCCAAAAACCCTACCCCTATGCTATCCGTATGTCCTAACCAGATGCCACGCGTCGCCTTTACAGGAAGATCGCCCTCACATTTGTGTGGTCCACACCCATTCTATTCAAATCCGTTCTGTCTTTCTTGTGGCCCACCCAGATGTCCCCACGATCCTACGAGCGGATCGCGATCCTACTAGCGACTATGATCTTACTGGCGGATCGTGATCCTAGCCGTGGATCGCGATC
>CANTFL010000508.1:0-13364 GCA_947650285.1 Hyaloperonospora brassicae | reverse complement strand
ACGATCCGCTACTTTCTTGGCGCGATCGCGTTGCTTAATTTTGGATACTACTTTCTTGGTCTTTTTACCTTCGACTATTATTTCTTGTATTCACTACAGTGGCCTAGGATAAATTAATTTTCGGATTTGACCCAAACAATAATGTCCTACGAATCACGGTTTGCAGCACGATCCGCTTTGGTCCCCAGAGGGAACTTAGGGGGCGTCGAGGGTTTTGTAATAGATCGAGCGATAGAACTTTTTATTTAAATATATTAGTTTCAGCGCCTCTCCTAAGACATTTTAATCTGGGGATCATTTGGGTTCAAGCGCACGCGGCGATTTCTCTGTCTCTGCCGCACCCATCACAGTTACCATCTTGATTTTAACATCGTCACACCGTGACTCACATTCGAATACCCAAGTCGTTAAGCGTTCCTGCAACGGGGTTACACGTCGGCTGGTAGTCGACAATAGGTGTGGTGCACACAAGGGATGGGATCTTCTTTTAAGTGATATTAGAACACAGTATCAATTGTTGAGAACTGATGTCTGTTAGCCATTGATCACGAGATATTTTGAAAGTTTTTATATAAGACATTAGTGAGTAGGTTAGTTACGTTGTTCCAAGGTGTTCTTTTAGGCTAAAAGAAGAAATAGAGTTCAGTTCCCGTTTTGATCCGATAGACACGTGCCTCTCTGAGGCGCCTTACGATCGTTCAAGAGTTTAGCAACGCCTTGTTAAGGCATCTACTCCTAGTGCACTCTGGGCTGTGATTCCATAAATCGTTTTGTGAAGAAGCAAATCAGAGATTGAATAAAAGCTGAAGAAGGGGATCGACAGACTCCGATCAAGTACGAAATAGATGGGTGGATCAGAACTGCCAGGTCTGACCCCTTTAAGGATCGGGTCTGAGATGGAATATGATTTGAGAGGTGATTCAGTTGAGAGTGGATCCGGGATCCGGATCAAGAGAGGATCTGGGACCACGGTCGAAGGATCCGGGATCGGAATCCTAGATTGGGTGGATTCGGATCATCAGTGGGATACAGGATTTAGATCCAAGTCAGGGATAGATAATAAATCAAGGAACCAATAATGTGCAAGAGACAGGGGTGCTTGACTGGCGACACGTGGCAAGTACTTTCTATATCGATAGGCTCAACTGACGACGCGTGGCAAGTACCTTTTGTACAGATAGGCTATATCGTAGGGTTAGCGGAATGGTTGGCTAACATTGAAAAGATTTCAATTTACTTCAAAAGAGACGCATCGCTTATTCCGGGCAGAATCTTTGGCCTCCCGACGATCAAGAACCACACTCCGTCTACCCAAGTGTCGGGCCCGGATCGTTTGACCAAGTGCATACGAGGACACTCCCAAAAAACAAGTCAACTGCTATAGGACGCAGCAAGAACGCAGGGAGATCAAGATCTCGAGACGGATCAAGTGGTCAGAAGGTCAAGCAGACCAAGAACCACATTTGGAAAGGGTGGTCTTTAGGAGGTTCGGGTATCTCATATCGAGCGCCTCCGAGTAACCAGTAATCAAGTGAGGAATTCCACACGAACACCACATCCCAAACACGGTTGAGCTAGGAATCGACACAAGTCCACCGAGAAGAGTGCAACCCGCCGTACCGACGAATACACAAGGTGAGGAAGGAATCAAGCACGGAAACGGAGTACCCCTCCAATAGTCGGTCGTCTGGGCACCAGTGAAGAGGCGGGATCACATTAACATTTTGAGAACCCCGATCCACCACCGTTTATTCCCCCCCTGGAACAGGTACCGTGAGCTCTATGAGCTTGTTGACGATTTGGGTCGGGTTCTTCGAACCAAACCTTGAGCTTTCCGAGCTGTTTGACTATTTGAGTCGGGTTCCCTGAACCAAACCTTAAGCTCCCTGAGCTGTTTGACTCTCCAAGTCGGATCCATTGAACCTTGTTGCTCATTAGGCATTAAAGGCTTCCTCTGACAAAAGGGGCTGTGTAGCTCCGCTACACTTGGTAGCACTAGTAGTCAATCTACGCCTGAGTCGGTAACGAGTGGTCCTCTGTGAGGATGGAGCAATCCACACCCCTATCTCAGGCCTAGAATGTCGCGCTTGATAGTCCTACCACGGCCGTAGGCCCAGAATATGTGGAGTTTCTCGCTGCACAAGGTCCTGGTGTGCATGATGCACGAGTCGAGACCTTCATCAGCATGATACAGCCCTCCTACGGTAGGTTTGAAACCAAGTAGCGTCGGCTATGCCAACACGCTACGTGGCGATGCCAGAAGAAGAGGCTAAGCCTCCCTCCCTCTAGGTAGACGTTGAACATTACTCCGGGAAGGATGGGGGAATTCTCAACCTTCGAATTCGTGAGATTGAGGTGGCCATGTGGTTTGGCCTAATATCACTTTAGGACCAGCAAATCTCGCTGGTTATCTCTAAGCTCGATGGGAGAGCTCGAGAGGGGGCTCTGATGTGTAACTGTCGGTTGACTTAGCGTTTCCCACATGATACGTGCACAAATAAGACCTTTTGCGAGTTTTCTTGCCGCCTAACCAGGCTGATCGCGTGCGCTCACGCTTCTTGTCCATCAGTCAGGGTAAGAATAAGTTAACAAATTATGTCCGAGATTTAAAGATTCGAATGGCTGCTATGCAGTCTAAACTCTCTCCCTGGAAAAGTCTGTGTGACTGTCTATATGGAAGGTCTTCGCACTGGTGTGGCCAGACCTGAGGTATTTTGATCCATCCCTCCACTTTTAAAGAGTCGGTGAGCATCGCTTAGAATGGTGAGCACGATTTCAAGTCGGCCAGACTTGGTACAACCCAAGATTTGCGAGGGCAACCTCACTCAACAACTCGTCTTACTGTAAGCCTGAACCGATAAAATTCGCCATTCTGAAGATGAAGGTAACCTGACCTTTAGATTGCGGAGCAAATCCAGGAATTGAGATGCTGTAATATATGCGGAGGTACTAAACACTTGTGCCTACTTGTGCTTTGCGTAAGCAGCGCCAGGCTGCTATGAGTCGAAAGCTCGGCCCCAATCAGAATTCTGGTATGGCACGGGGAAACGTCGACACCCAGTAGGTGCGGGTCGTCTATTGAGGTAGAACTAGGGTCTGTCACTTCGATAAGAGGCTGATTAAAGTGAGCTTAGCCCCACAGATCTCTGTGGCAGCCATGCCACAGAGCTTATATACAAGCCTGGCTTGATAGTCACCGAGGCGAAAATTGAAGACTTTTAGAAGCATTGGTCGATATTTTATCGACTCCGGAGCATCGTGCAATGATATTCAAAGTCGTTCTCTTCAGGGGAGTCAGCAATACGCTAAAGCGCTAAAAGCGCACGAAGGCGATTCGATCACCGTACATTTAGCGACTGGTAGTCGCGACACGGTGCCTAAAGTTCCGTTGAACATAGGTGTCAAGTTTTTTGACTTTGACAGCATTGAAGGATATCTTTTCCTCGATTTCGGTTCGAGATATGATCTCATCCTAGGTATGGCCTGGTTTGAACGCCAGGAGCCATGGATTTATTGGAGGTAGAAGACCTTAGGCGCCACGCGCAATGTGTCTAGCGAATCTTTGGAGAGTCATGAACTCACCTTCGCTAGGCAACAAAAGCGCTATTGGCGCGATCCATCGAAAGAGGATGTCAACGTACTAGACATTGGTACGTCTGAGTTAATTAACTCTAATGTCAATGACACCGATATTGAGCGGACATCTTTCACAGCATGTGAAGGGAATTATACTCCGTTAAGTGATACTCGTTGTGATACTGAGTCACTGAATGCTGCAGGCACGGTTGGCCTTGGGCAAGACATCAAGAATGTAATTCCTCTGATGTGAGTGGGGTGGCACGTGAAATTCACCGATTGAGGGCGGCCGAGATGGCACCTCACTGAATGTCGGTAATGCCATTGTTGGCGAGAAGACAGAGTATTCAGAGCTAGGCCCGGATGCTGTACGTGACGTACAACGTGTAAAATCACCGAATGAAGATTTTGGGTTACATAACTCTTCACCGGATGTCGTTTAAGACACGAGATCTCGCATAGAGAATGCTAAGATAAATAGCAACCACGGGAACCCTACTTTCCCGGCCTCTAGGTGGCGTAAGGTTTCTTTGAGGAAACAATCAAAGCGTAGGGTGGCAACTGTTAAGCGCCTAACGTCGAAGAAGTCACGAAGTGATATTAGTAATAATACACTATATACACTTGTCAATGGGTTGACTGGCCAGATTAATGGCAATATTAGTCTTGAGACTATTCCATACTTAAACACTCTCTTTGACCTAAATGAAATGGCTGACGGCGAATTAGGCCAAGCCTTACAGGCAGAAGAATTATCCGAGTTTGTGCTCATTCGGCAGGATATTGAGTTAAACTCATACTCGTTATTGAACGATCCCGTCCTTGCGGACACAAAGACGGCATTGGATGCCCGTAGAGGATTGTCGATCCTTAAGGACCCTCTTGATCCTTTCTATCATTTGGTAAAGGAGTTTCAAGACGTGGTCCGTCACGACCCACCATCCGTCTTACCTCCCGATGGAGGTGTACGCCATTAAGTTGACTTGGTACCTGGATATTAATACTGCACAACACTGCAGTGGCCTTTACCGGAGGAACAGTGTGACGTCATTGACGACTTCTTTCGTGCAAAGCACGCTGCAGGAATGGTACGTGAGAGTAAATCTTCCCATTTCACACCGATCTTCTGGGTCAAAAAGCCCAATGGGAAGTGGCGCATTATTCATGCTTACAATGAGCTTAATGCTGCCACGATCCCGGCTCAGACACCAAGTTCAAGGAACGATGTTCTTCAGAACAATATGGTGGGATGCACATTGTATAGTGCGCTCGACTTAGTCGATGGTTATTACCAGCTTCTCATGCGGGTAAGCGATATTCCGCTGACAGCGGTCAGCACTCCGAGCGGTATGCTCTGGGAGTGGCTCGTTATGCCGCAAGGGTTATCAAATACCCCGGCTACATTCAACCGTCTTGTGACACAATTGTTCATACCTCAACGAGGATATGCACAGACGTACTTTGATGACATCTTTGTCCATATTCGTGCTATGAACGGTCGGTCAGATGTGGATAATCACATTGGCCATTTAAGAGCGGTGCTTGAGTGCAAGCGCACGAACAATTTGTACATAAACGCGTCTAAGTGCATCTTTGGTGCAGAAGAGATTTCCTTTTTAGGGTGCTTTATTGGTAAGCGAGGCCTTAGAGAGGATTCCGCAAAGGTAAAAGCCATACTTGATTGGCCGGTTAGAAGGAACCAAAAGGACTTACGTAAGTGGCTTGGCCTTGCCAATTACTTGCACAAGTACAGTGCGAATTACGCAGATATGGCTCGGCCATTATCCAATCTTCTTAAAAAGGATGTGGAATGGTGTTGGACGAAAACCGAGCAAGAATCCTTTGCGGCTGTAACAGATAATCTTCTTCATGCGCCAATCTTGGCTTTGCCCGATCCTGATCGGCCTTTCAGTGTCGTCTGTGACGCATCTGACTTTGCCATCGGCAGTGCTCTGTTACAAACAGATAATGATGGATGGGAACGCGTCATTGCGTTCGAGTCCCGGCAGCTGAAGGCTGCAGAAAAGAACTATCCTGTTCGTGAAAAAGAGATACTTGCAACGAAGTATGCTCTTGTCAAATTCAAAGTTCATCTTCTTGGCTCTAAGCCGTTTGTTATCTATCCAGACCATGGGTCACTACGCCCTGCGACCCAGTCGCCTCACCTCTCTCAGAGAATGGCTCGTTGGCTTTTATATTTTGCCGAGTACAACTTCGAGGTGAAGTATAAACCGGGAAAGCAGAATACTTTGGCTGATGCGTTGTCGCGCAGGCCTGACTATGAGCTTGCTCATGTTACGACTCTGTCGTCGTCGGTCACCGATCTAATTGGTACGGCATCTGCCAAGGATGAACACTGTGTGGATCTGCTACATTCTCTTGAAATCAAGGATTTCAAGGACTCAAACATAAAATTGTCGGCACGATTACGTGCGAGGCTACATCAATTTCCCATCGATCGGGGCCTGTTGTGCTATAGCACGGTTGTGGACGATAACTCTCGCAGCGTTGTCCCTCATGATGAGGAGTTGAAGTATCGTATGATCTATAAGGCACATGATACTGCGTTGAGTGGTCATCTAGGTCAGAGAAGACCTACGGCTCAATGCTAATATTGGCCCAAACTATACAAATGGGTGAGCACATATGTGCGTACGTGTGAAACGTGTCAATCGTTACAGACCCTTATTTTACGCGGCCGCGCCGCTGGCTAGTTTGGATTACTTAAGGGGTGTTGAGAGTCCATCAGTATGGATATCTTGTTCGGTTTACCGAAATATTCGTATGGCAATACGAATATTGTGGCCTTTGTTAATTGTTTAAGCGGGATGTCCCATATAGCAACGGAGCCGGACACCATTGATGGTGAAGGTACAGTTGTGCTGTATATTAACCGCGCGTTTCGATAACACGGTTTGCCGTTAGCAATTGTCTCTGACCGAGACCCCTCTACACTGGTAAGTATTGTAAATCCATCTTCAAGGTGCTCGGCACACGATTAAACATGTCCACAGCGGATCATCCGCAGACTGATGGTCAAACCGAGCGAGCGAATCTCTTCATTGGCGACATCTTACATAGTGTTCGCGCTAATACACCTAAAGATGGACCAATGATACTACCGATCGTTGAGTTTGCGTTAAATACCGTCGTGTATGCCTCGACCGGCTACAAAACGTTCTATGTGAATAGTCTTATACAGCCTCGCGCTCCGTTAACGCTACTACTACGTTTTTCATGGCTTTGTGGGGGAAGAGTTGCCTATCGGCTTGCTGAAATCAGCCCTGCTACTGTTCAAATCAGGACAGCAAATTTCTCGCAACGCGATTGAATGTCTTACGACATGTGCGTGACGCACTGGCTGATAGCCAAGACAAGCGGAAGGAACAAGCTGGTGAAAAAGGCAGAGGTTGTATTGAACGTCATGAGGTCGGATACCAAGTTCTACTCAATGCTAAAACCCTACCTATAAATATAGTTTCAGCCGTATTTAAGATAAAGATGCATCCGCGCTTCATTGGATCATTCACGGTCGTCGCCAAGAAGGGCCCTGCGTATACGCTCAACCTTCCGCGCAAATTGCGCACACAATCTGTGTTCTACATTGTCTTTCTTAAGCCGTAACGGGATCCGTCCCACGTGAACTTGGAGGCGCTTGCGCCGGGTAGGTTGGCCTTGCAATCGGTTTCTGAATACGTATCAGGAGGTCAAGCTGAGCCTCCATCCGGGCTTGACCCAACTCCAACACCTGGACACGGGCTCGCATCGCGTCAAATACACTCTGGGGCTTACCCAATGTCTCACAGAGACCACTCAGCTTGAAAAGCACCTTCTCATGCTCCTATTTCGGTATACCGACCGCCTCCGACGCTGCTCGATGAGCAGGAGAACCGCCAGTTCGATGTGGGGCGACTCCTGAAATGACGTCGTCGTCAGGGTTCAATACCAGTATCTTGACAAGTTGCGAGGGTACCCGGAGTCGGAGAACTCGTGGGAATTCGAGGCACTACTTTGGCAAAATTGCCCATACGCCGTTGATATATTTGAACATCGTGGCAAGGGTCATCCCTCGACCGAGAGCGCTTCTCACCAATATTAGTGGAGGCAGGTGGGTTGTTAAGTATCGCTTGACCAACACCCACATCAAATGGCACAGCCGGAGCATAGCGTGTGCGAGTTCGCAACTATCCTCTGGCCTAAAGCTTGGCGTAATCATGTTAAATCTTTCGATCTAGACGAACGTCTGCCATATCGGCACTTGCTCTGAGAGCTGACACGCTGCTGAGGTGTCGTTTTTGATGCACCCAGCGAATAAACGCGTTGTCTTCTTCCTGATGAGATTTGCATACGAATTTTAGGATGGGTATACCCTTCGTCGGTGGAACCGGTGCACTCTGTGCTTGCGTGTCAAGTCGCAACTTGTATTGACTTTGAGTCGTCAAGTGGGGTTGCAGGTACCTCTCACGAAGTGCCTGTCGACTCGACACCTCATCAGAAGATGTTGGCTCAGCGCCAATGGCCCACGTTGCCAAAGAACGACCTGTCGTTTGGCTTATACGCTCTTCCACATTAAGTGGTGTGAACAGATAGCCACGACGACCCTCAAGGGTTGCAGCAAGCTGCATACGGCGCTAAGCGCTCTCCTCTCGTTGGATAGCCAACTCTTGTTGCTCGTCGATCGGATTGGTGATGATGACATCGCCCACGATGGGTGTTTGATGCGGCGCCGATGGCGCGCTGGCTTCGCCACGCTCGGCAAATGGGTTTGGTGCAATATGAGGCGCTGCCTCTTGCACTGGTGCGTCGGACAATGTCCTCTCGTCAACACGGATATCGGTATCTCTACCACAATCCACCTCCGCATCGATGCTGAGGTAGGACGAGAGAGTCGAGGACTCATGGGGTGGCAATGCCGTGGTGTTTTGTGTTTTGCCAACCGTAAGGTTGAAGCGCACACACACCGTCCTCTTCGAAGAAATAATTAGATTGACGTTTTTTGGAAACGTCAGGCTGGTGGGGGAGGGTGTGACGGAGTTAACCGTCGACTGGTTGTCGACAATCAGGTGTGGTGCACACAAGGGATGGGATCTTCTTTTAAGTGATATTAGAACACAGTATCAATTGTTGAAAACTGATGTCTGTTAACCATTGATCACGAGATATTTTGAAAGTTTTTATTCAAGACATTAGTGAGTAGGTTAGTTACGTTGTTCCAAGGTGTTCTTTTAGGCTAAAAGAAGAAATAGAGTTCAGTTCCCGTTTTGATCCGATAGACACGTGCCTCTCTGAGGCGCCTTACGATCGTTCAAGAGTTTAGCAACGCCTTGTTAAGGCATCTACTCCTAGTGCACTCTGTGCTGTCATTCTCTGAATCGTTTGGTACCGCTGGAATAGGGACCGTAAGTTCTTTGAGCTTTTTGACCCTTAGGGATGGGTTCATAAAGCCTTAAGTTGCTCGTTGAATGTTAACGTCTTCCTCTGACTTTAGGAGCTGTGTGGACCTGCAACAATTCTGAGCACGCGCACCATTGTGGTGCAGTGTTGATTGCAAGAATATTTCAATCTGAATATTTACTGGCGCCCAGAAAATTGCTATTGGAACGGGTACTCCGCAAATGTGCTAGTTTCATTCCTCATTTTGTGTGCCCTTGGGTAGGGAGGGATGCACTCTTCTAGGAGGACTGGTATCAATAGATGAGTGACCGAAGTTGAGATGTGTTGTTGAAAGAACGAAAAATTTCCACACGAGCACGGATATACTTGTAGGGTGCTCGATATGAGTCACCTTGATCCCTACGGGATCGCTTCGTCCAAAGATGACACTTGAGTCGGAAGTCTCATGATTATCCAGCCGTCTCGTGATCCGGCGTACCGCGTACAACTGCAGCTGAAGAGGTTTGGAGATATCTTGCACTCCTGACCAAATAATCCAGGAGTGATCTTATTGGTGTTCGGTAAATTTTCCTGGACGTCGAAAGGTCAAACCATCTTTCTTGCATAAAAACACGACACTTGTCCACTTCAAAGAAAATTGTTTTAATGTTATATCAGGTTAGAGTCCTTACACTGTCGAAGCTGACTCATTTTGCTAGGATGAACCATCACGTGCCGCCTTGTGCGGTCGAGATTTAATCTTCCATTATAATCGGTGGCTCACGCTTTATTGTCATGATCTTATTATCCGTAGATCACGGTGTACAAGATCAAATCATCAGAGATCACGTCGTACAAGATCACTTTTATCACGATCACTTTTACTTAGATCACGTCTACTAAGATCGCATCTTACAAGATCGCAAAATCTAATATCGCTTGGTAAAAGAGTGCTTAGCCTGTGATCACCTAGTCCAAGATCGCGATGTCCATAATCGCTTAGACTGTGATCACCTAGTCCAAGATCGCGATGTCAAAGATTGCATGCCTCAATATTGCGGTGTCCACGATCGTTTGGCCTGAGACCGCGGTGTGTGGTGCTACCCATTAAGTTGCTTACGCTGATTGCAAATATTGTACTTAGTCGCAGCTTGATCAGAGGTCCATACATTTTGCTCTGCTTCACCACAAGAGGGTCACACGGAGTGGATTATGTGCGCGTTACGAGATGTGCTGCCCCGCTACAATACACGTTCTGCACCCTGTAGTAAAGTTATTTCAGAAGCCATTCGCGCTGAATTATGCATCTCACGGATCGACAGGTTTATATTTTTGCTTTGTAAATAACGCTATCCACTCGTTCCTGTGCTTCCCAGTATAGCTAATGCTTTTAATATTGTAAGGATAGAGCCAATTATTCGTTTGGTGTTATCATCGCATCTCTTATGTAAATTAATAACTCGCTGAAAGTCGCACATTTTTACGCTGAATAAAATCACGATACTTTCGTGAAATGGCGCGCCACACAGCACTACCTGATTTAAGGTCTTATCAAATTCGTAGTGATGTATGTTTCATTGGCTTGATCACCCGTACCAAAAGGAAACTTGGACATTCACTTGCAGTGCCGCAAATGAGTGCTCGATTGAATGCTTGAATCGCAATGGCCTGTCCGAGGCCATAGAAATAAAGTGTTCAATCAACACTTATTTCTGTCCCGCGTTTTGTGCGCTACGCGATAATATCGGCGGTTGTCAAAAAAGGCCCTCACCTATCAGCGAGGATCAACAATTACGAGAATCTTGAACTTGGCTATGCAACAATTTAATTGATTATAGGGAGGTAAGTACAAACATTTTACAGTTGTCGTTTGAAGCCAATTGTCCTAACAATATGATTGCTTCGTTACTTATCGAAAGGTTCATCGTGATGGGTTTGTATTAATTAATCTGCGTATATGTATATTAAATCAACGTTTTGCTTCTATCGACTTTAGAGACATGTTTAAGCGATCAATATATTTACCTTCGTCGCTGCGGGCGCATACCGCGGTCTCCGGTAACGCGTTGCGATCGACAGACAAGGCTGAATGAATATTACTCAGCCGCTTTGCCCTGATATAGATCATTACTAACTGTTCGGGTCACTTCAGACGTTGTGCAATACCAGCAACAAACTCGATGTCTCCTCGACGAGGCTACCAGTCGGGTCGGCCCGTATAACGCGCTGGTATCACATTATGATGAGCAATCGTAACGCGTTGTTTAAATGTGCGAAGAAGCACCAAGATCAAATAATATTCGACCGACATCGTGTATGTTAAATCCGATATAACGCGCGTTTTTACGCGCGAAGTTTCTGAACCACTTATGGACAGTAATTGTAATTAGCTCTGGTCTGTGGAACGTCTTTTAAAGCTTTGAGACGCGTCACCAGCACAAGAGGTGCGGGGAGAGTCGATTTGCGCGTCGCTACGCCTACGCGGCGAAACCGCGTAAGCGTACGCTAAGATTGACACCTTTGGGTCTTTCATTGAAGCCTCGCGAGACAAAACACGCGATCGATATTGAATTATTCCATAATTACCAACTGAACAGGAGCAGTTTCGCGGTCGCGCGATGTATACGGTGTTAGATACTTTACAAGTTAGGCTGGACACCATGATGTGCTTAAAGCCGACTAATTTTGGTCCTCTCTACCTCTTCCAAACGGTAACTGGAGGAGCGGTAAATTCACTACTATGTGCCGCTAGTGTTCCCATTTCAGCGGAGCTAACAAAGGAGACTACAGACGAGCTTGAGGCCTCGTCAGGCACAATACACGACCCAGACCAAGGTAGCAATGCGATGCCGTCACATCCTACCGACTGCCGAGACGACCAGGAACCCAGATGACATTAAAATCTCCGGTGGTTCATTTTCGCACATTTGATGCTCACGATAAGACCTTGGAATCATTTATAACGCGCAAGGTCCTGGACGCTGCCTCTGCTGCCGTATCAGCTGCTGCCATGCCTGAAAGAACGAAACACGTTACTGCGAACTCGACTGTAATAAAGGCATGGGTACTCCGATACAATGCAGTGGCAGCACAACAGGCAAAGATGCCGGTTGGGCCTGAGGAACAAGCTGGCAGGATCAATTTATGTGCTCTGGATTCGGCGGCACTTGTCGGTAATCTGCCGTAACTGGTTTCTAATCTCTTCTCGATGTCGAAATACATTTTTGGGAGATTTTGGACATGCCGCAAACAGCGCATCCCAACTGGATATGATCCGTCTGCACACAACCCACGCATATGTGGGGTTTCGACATATGTGCACGGAATGAGCCGCGACGGCTGATGGACAAGTTGGCAAAACTCGATGGAAAACGACCGACAAAATTTCAACGACAGAGACGCTTCTTTAAAGTATAGCCGGAGTTATTGTTTCCGACTGTCGTCAAACCGCTAGTCGACTTGGATGATTGGGGGTCTTCAATGTCTTGTTCTTGTTGCTCTCATATCTCGCACCTGTTGAGGACGAGACAAACGTGGTGACGCCGCAGACAAAGACTGGGCTGTATTACCCATCTGAATGGGTGCGCACATCCTTTCCAGTATTATCTGCAAGCTTGTTTAAGTGTCAACAAGCGATTGACATTATCGCTCGCGGTGGTGAAGAGCTGATCCCTCAGATCTGAGGCATTCCCGGCGGAGATACAAGATTAATTTGTCAAGTATCGTGGAGCTTCGCCATTATTTTCTGGACCCCGCAGGAAAACTTCGTCCGATCGACAGGACTGGGATCCCATCAGTTCAACTCAGCACGGCCGGCTGCCAGTGAAGCCTTCTTCTCCATATATTAAAGACATCGAGGCGTCCGCCAAAAACGGCAGCGGTCTCCATTCGGAGAAGGTCGCGGGGTTTCCTAAACATCCGGAACGCTGCGTCGAGCGGAATGGTCACTTTTGACAGTGCGAATCACAGGAATCCATTAGATTGTTTTTTAGAGAGAAACGCGGGTCAGTATGGGTGATTCGGAAACTCTGGACAAGCTGTACACCGCTACATGGGGGTATGTGGACACGATTGGGTGCACGCTAGTGACAAATTCGGAGCACCCCCTATGAAGGTGTGGCTTTAGAAGTAGACCCATGCTCATCTTTTACGGAACAGGATCCGTGGCATGAATAGCCGTGGACACCGCACTGGATGGCTGTTCGAGTCACGATGATGGGTGACCTATTTCCTGTGGTCAAAGTTTATGCTCTAAACGATAAGCCTGCCCAAGCGGAGAAATTCGATCGATTACTACATCTAATCTATGATAGAATGGACCGGTGTTTACGGGAGGGGAATTCAACGGCACGTTAGTTCCGCGACTTGACCGTTATTTTGCGTTGGTATCGAGCTGAAACGACTCGTTGACGCTC
>CANTFL010000506.1:0-60540 GCA_947650285.1 Hyaloperonospora brassicae | reverse complement strand
TCTTTCAGGTTAAAAGAAGGAATAACATTCAATTCCCCTTATGATCAGTAAGAGACACATACCCTACGGGGCGTTTTGATCGTAAGGACTAAGCAACGGCTGTGAAGGTAGATTGTCCTTTAGCACTCTGTGCTGTGATAATTTTAAATAGTTTGACCCCTTTGAAACAGGGACCATAAGCTCATGAGATTGTGTGACTTTTAGGAGTCGGGTTCTCGAACCTAAGTTAATCGTAAAAGCGTTAAATTTTCCTCTGAAAGTAGGAGCTGTGTAGCTCCGCTATCGGGAAGTGCAGAAAGAAAGGGTCCAGCAGAATATCTAAGTCGCAATATCCGTCGATTATCTTTTGAAGTATAAAGCGGATGACAGTCTTCTCACGAGGTCAAGATCGTTGTCGGCGTTAGCGACACTCTCCACAAAAGGTAGCCAGGTCGGGATTCGTCTGGCGCTGCCGACTGCAGATACAAAAAACTTGGATCGATTCTCACAGAGCCTGTCGATGACGATCTTTAAACGCACGATACGTTTCCGCCAGGTCATGGGACCACCCAGTCACTGGAAAGGAGATCGACTCGATCGGTCGATCAAATTTTTTTTAGGGTTCTTGTCTGTAGAGAGACGTGATCGACGCAGAAGAAACCAAATGGGTAGCTCAGCTATCAGCCTGGAATGCCGAAGATCTCAGAGCCTGGTAGGCGTGGAATGGAAAAGTTCTGGCTTGAAGAAATAATTGACCATGAACACAGCTTTAAGCTCAGCAAAACTGTTGTAGCTGAATCGACGAGACGCTCTGTAGACCACTTAAGCGGGCATTCGGGGAACACGACAACTGTCTCAGAAATCCACTGATTGCGCAGTACATGAGTGGTTATCAGTGCGGCATATTGGCTGTGAGCCAGCAGATCGTTCACACCCTCGCGACCATCACTTGATATACTGACAATGCCAGACGAATCGCTCGACGGCTCGCCCAGTCGATCGATATTGGATACCTTCAATATCTAGGTAGTCGTCGAAGGTGCTGGAGAAAGAAATTAAGGGCTAAAGCTGGATTCTACAATAACGATCATGGATGGAGGGAGATCGATTCCAGTAGACGTGGAGTAAGTCGAAGCACTTCTTCGGGGGGTGGATCATGATCCAGGAAGCGCGGCGCGGGTGGCATGTATCGACGAATTGGACGAATCGCCCATAATCGATGACGAAAAAAACCAATTTTCCGGACTTGCTTTGTCCACCCTGCCTTGCGACGTCTTCGAGGAGGTCGTCGTAACAGCCTAAACCGGAGAATAATTCGCAGAGTTCTTTAAGCATTCCCCAGATGAATGCTCAAAGATAGCGATCGAGATGTTTGGGTTGATCGCTTCAAAGTATCCGGCCGTTCGTTATTAGGCGATCTCGTTGACGCAGATCGGAGTACGTAAGAGTTCGATCGTGCAGGTGCCGTCTTCGGTACAGATGTAGTTGATCGGGACGGGTCGACTGACTGCTGTTATCTGGCAGACTGTTTGGAATCATCCGCTGAGGCCGACTTGACGCATTGTGTGACCGGAGCTGATCAAACAGACCCGGAAGACATTTTAGAGCGTACAGATTGCGTCGAGACCTTGGTCGGGGTCAAAGGAGAGGAGTATCCTGAAGATCGAGAACGCTTGAGTAAGCGACCAAAATTGCTGTCGCTCCAACGAAATTTGCTTTCCGACGTAACGGGAGGCGACGCTACAGCAAACGGAGCGCCAATAGCTAACTGGGCTAGATGAGCCCGAAGCTTATCGCGATCATTAACAGCAAGGTCACGATCAGTGATCGCGGCATCACGAGCGCTTTTCTGGTCCTGGGCATAACGTTGTAGACGCGTATATATGGAGTGGAAATCCGCCACCACCCTTCGAATTTGATCTAGCTCACGCATGAATTAATGTTTTCCGCGCCGCGTAGATCACGTAGCTTAGAAATCGACGCTATCTCTCTTGAGATCATCTATCCTCTGCTGATCGCGAACAGATGCACTCTGGAATTTTTTTTGCGTAGGCATCCTGGAGAGCCCGAAAACGACTCAAGCTACAAAAACCAAGATTTCAATTTTTGAGTGAGTAAGTCGATCTTATGTCGATACTTTTTTTCGATAGACGCACGAACCGTGGTCTATCCGCGACGATTTTTACTGGGTCATTGGAGGTAGCCTCGGACAAGGAGGTCTTTAAACGTGCGACCTCCTCCTTTAACTCGTGGAACCTTGCCTTTCAATCCTCCTGCTTGGCCAATACGCCTTTATAATTTTTTCTGCGATGACACGCTTTCTGAAAGTAGGTGAGCAGTCGATCAAAGTGATTCTGAACATATCCACGCAACTCAATCCCGACTTCACGCAGCTTGCTCAACTACAGCTCCAGGAGATCGCAGCGGTGCTCCTTTTCCTTCAGCGCCACTTCCAAATATTAGTAACGCCTCGCGATCTCTTCGCAGCTCTCCATACGATCGTAGAGAGCGGTCATCATACCAACTATCGTTGATCGATCATCACACGCAGCGGTCGTCACTCGGGTATTGGAAAGTAGCGAGTACGACCCAGCGTCTGGCCCGCTGGAATTGGGGACGCAAATCAAACGATCATCACCGAAAGACAATTCACCAGATGCGAAAGGAGAAAAGGTGCCATAAAGTCGAGTCAATGACATGATATGGGCCGGAACGATGGGATAGAATAAGATAAAAATGATGTGCGCAGTCAGATCGAAACTGTGTGGCGAAAACGGCGCAGGGGACGCTTCTGTGGTAAAGCGACTACAGAAATTTGTTATATGGGAATTGATCGCGTTTTGGTTATATTCAAGTCAATTAACAGTTGGCAGCGCCGGTCCCATAACTGGTCGAATCGCGTTCACTAGACGATCAGACGAAGCGGATGTCAGATCGGGCAGGTTGGGACCTTCGATATCAGGTTAAAGTATGACGGACGAAGGGTACGACTCATGGAGATGGGGTAATTGGAATGGGAAAGAGTAGGTTGGCGATCAGTCAATCAAGAAGCAAACCGAGATCAGTGAGGCGATCGCGATCGCCTTGCTGATCGCGATCAAGGAGGTGATCGAGATTGTGATCGACGACCAGGTATGCGATCGTAATTAATAAGGCAATCGAGGTCGTGATCGACGATCGGGTATGTGATCGCGGTCAGGTTGGTGTGGGGCACACCATGTAACCCGCGATCAGCAAGGCGATCGCGATCAAGAAATGATCGAGGTCGTGATCGGCGATCTGGCATGTGATCGCGGTCAGGTTGGTGTGGGGCAAACCATATGACCAGAGATCAGCAAGGCGATCGGGATCAGGAGGTGACCGACGTCGTGATAGGCGAACAGGTATGTAATCGCGATCAAGCAAGTGTGGGTTACACCACACGATCGACGACCAGAATAACGACTGTGATTGGATACGTGTATCAGGTGTGTGCCAGGCAAGAACAAGATCGCTACCGTCTAGAGAGAGCGACGTGTGGCAAGCGATGTCCAAGAGATAGGGATAGGGAAAGGGTTGTTTGGTTTTGATTGGTTAACATTAAACAGAGTTCAATTTGCTTCAAAGTACACGTGTCGACTTCTCCTCCGGGTGGATCATTGGCCACCCGACGTCAAGGAAAGGTTTACATACTTTAATCAAGTGATATACCTGGATAGTTTGGCCAGGGATCAAGATCTCTCAAACAACACCCCAACTGCGACTGGACGCAGGTAACCTTTTGTGGTTGATGACCCAAGATCGCGAGACGGCTCAAGTGGTCAGAAGGCTCGCGATTCAAGGTCTACATTTGGACAAGGCGAATTGTTACAGATCAGGATGACTCCTATCGAGTTTCCTACAAGTATACAAGTGATTCTGTCAAGAATTCCACAAGATCACGTCAACCCCGATCGCGGTGCGAAGACTTCCACACCGATATCGAACCTTGACCCCATCGCAAACACGGTCAAGTTTTGCATTGACATGAGTCCACCTGGAAGAGTGCAACCCGCCCCACCGATGGGTACACAAGATGAGGAAGGGTATAAGAAACATAAAATCAGAGTACCCCATCCGTTAGTCGGTCATCCGGGAGCCAGCGGAGAGTTGGGAAGACTCCTCATAAGAGCGATCACCACTCCACCACAAGTTTAACGATGAGGCGTCTAAATCAGCACCAATCCTATAATAGCCGTACAATGCAATGCTGGTCAGGCGTTGGTAAATCTTCGAAGCATTCTTTAACCCGAATGGCATCCGTAGCCACTTGTATAAGCGTGATGGCGTAATGATTGAGGAAATACTTCGTGCTCGTTCCGTCATCTCCACCACCCAAATCCCGCTTGCCATATCCAGTGAGCAGTGCCACATTGCTTTGTCCATGTATATTAATAGTTTGCTAATCAATGGCATTGGATATAACATCAGCCTTATAAGCTAAGTTGATCGTCGATATTCGACACATAATCGAATGCCCTCGCCAATCTTCTTGATAATTACGACGATCGGCAAAGGCCATGGTGATGCGGAAGATTGAGTGATATTCTCTGATAGGCGTCTTTTGATCAAAATCGCTAGTTTTATACAGAACTTGGAAGCTACTGGCGGTACTCTTCGTGCGATCGGGCTCACTCATCCCACGTCGATATTGCAGATCGCTCATCGTGCGGATGAAGTGAGCGCGCTTCCTTTACCAATAAGAAGATGCTTGTTTCTCCAGATGAGTTCTCTAAATTGTTCCTATTCATCACTCCGCGGGACGTCCGAATCGCCAACCTGACTATCTTCAATTGTAACTTAGGAAGTAGGCCCAACAATTACAGGCAATACTGCCATGTATTAAAACACGTCTTTTGCGTACAGTTCCCCAAATTCATGACGATAGGTAAAAACTCCGGGTCTTCCTCGATTTTGGTCGTCCTCCGGACATGGCGCTTCATCTGTCTTTACATCTGTGAACGTTTGGCATCTTTCTCTGGCTGATGGCCTGTTCCGTCGTTCGTCGTTCGTCGTTTGTTCATGAAGATTATATTTACCACAGGCAGTACGCTTGTTGATCGATGATCCACTTGTAGATCGTCCACACTTATAGCGATCCGTCATGCGATCGATCGGTATCCTGTCCTCGTTCGTTTCATCCACTTCCATTGGCCCTTCGGTTGATCGATCGCATCCGCCCTTCTCCACGAATGTGTGAACGATACGTGGTGTTGTCATCAAAATCGGAACAACTATATATCGTCTAATCGAGCTGTCCTGTACTATTTGTCTTCTGTCAGGCGCCTAGGCATTTTTTCGTCTAAAAGCATGGCGGGTCATTCACAAGCGGTCCAACGAATCCTTGCGTTAGTTACCCCTCCCTTTCTGTCGTCGCTTTGAATGCTAGCGTCTGCCACTCGTTGAGTGGTGGAGTGGTGATCGTTCGGATCCCGAGACGATCCCGACTTTCTACTGGCGCCCGGACGACCGACTAACGGAGAAGGTACCCCGATTACGTGCTCTGTATCTTCTTGCTTACATTGTGTACCCGTCGGTGGGGCGGGTCGCGCTCTTCTTGGTGGAATTGAGCTGAGGCTAAACTTAACCGTTTTCTGGGTAGAGGTTGATTGGGTGGAAATGATTCACCCGGTCAAACGTAGGGGTGGATTGCGTGGGAACTATTCAGTCAATCGCGTGTATGCTCGGGCGCTCTTCCAGATTCGCCTTTATCCAAGGGTGTTGCTTGATGCGCGAGCCTTCTGACCATTTGAGCCTTCTAGCGATCTTGAATTTGAACCGTAAGGTTCACTGCGTCCGAACGCAGTTGATCGGGGGTGGGAATTGACGTTTCGCCTGGCCACACAATCCACAGGAAAAGTTGATAGAGACGCGGGGCACTCTCCGTTCAACGGGAAGACAAATTTCCTGCCCAGGAGAAGTCAACGCGTGTCTTTCGTTGCAAATTCAATTTCGTTAAATGTCAACCAGCCAAATCCAAAACCTATGACTATGCCTATCTGTTCACTAGATCTCTGTTGCATATCGCATGTCTACGTAATCCACTTCTTGCATCATGTGATCCACAGCAGATACTCGGGTAGCACACCGCTCCGTAGTGGATCACTCGGCAGTGGATCGCTCGGTAGTGGATCGCTTCATACGGGATCGCTCCGTCATCAGTCGCCCGGGTAGCGAATCGCGGTATGTGGTCTACACCAATTATGTGTCCACACAAAAGGTATGACTGCGGTAGCCGAAGAAATATCAGCTAGGTGCTTCAGTTTATCATTACAAAAGTGGGGCTTTATACGCAAAAAACGCGTTAACAAATCGCACTATAACTTTAAGTGACTACGTTTCCTGCCGAAGGGGCCATCGATGACATCCAAATTGGCGACCCAGGAATGCTGTTTTAGAATGATCAGAGAATTCACGACAATTGACTAAAAACAGTCATTTTATAATGGGAATGGGAACGTATTACAACCGTCAGCACATAATTTCAAATGCGACATAGATGTGGTATGAGCGAATCGGATTGCACAACGAGTGAGAACTGTAGCTTTGTAATATTCTAAGAAGGTAGAGAATTTGATCAAGGGTATGTTGTCAGCCAAGATTACCCAGTTGTCGAAGCCAACCAGGGCCTTGCCAATAGGAATGGTTATCAGGAAGAACGGTGAATCATTTCTGATATGTATCAACTACCGACGAACCAGTAGCTCAAAAGATTGATGGTGTACCCCATGCCGATAATTACCTGTTTTTATAAAAATTGATGTAGATCTATGGTATTTCTCCCTGAAAGTAGCTAGTGGGTTCTACGTGGTGGAGATGACGGATCGGGAAATCTGATCGCTGCATTTGGGCACTGTCCGGTCTATTCGATTGGTTACAAGTGCCTTTCAAGTTGAAGAATGTCCCGCATATCTAAAAATGTCTGATTGATAATGCCCTTTACGGCTATCTTAAGATCAAGACTGGATCCGTTGAGTTCACAATTAAATTTTCCAAATAAAACTATGGTTCTGTCGAAGACAAACTTGGATAAGAATCCACGTCGCTAGTGTGAGGACGTAGATCCTACATCGATGACATACTGATCCTGCTAGCGTCATGGTACCTCTTGTCAGAGAAATGGACCGGCTTTTGGATATGCGTGATAAGTGGAATATATCGATCGGTCTAACGAAACGTTTTTGGGGACGTCGCTAGGTGGATATATGACAACGGGCTTCGCTTGCAGGACTAAAAGCTCATCCAATGGATTTGTATCTCTGGTGAACATCCCATTCCAGAAGGCTCTGCGTTTGATGCATTTCTCTGGGTACCCTGAATTATCATAGCTACTTTAATGAAGATCTTTTGATTTGCCCATAGGTGATATCTGAGTTGCGAGAAGCTTATTTCTGTGAACACAGCCGTCAGAATATATTTTAAGAGGCCAGTGCATAAAGTAGAGACAGACCAAGATCCCGAGATTACCGATGGGTATGCAAGTGTCGCAGATCACGTGCGAGATATCGGGTGCGATGCAGATAGTGAAGGCATAATTCCATGATAAAAGGATATGATCGCATTCATCATCCCAAAGGAAAAGATTTCCCGGACTCAGATCCTCATTAACATTGATCGAAAGCGATCTAAAGTGCTCGTGGTATGTGCAAGTAAGCGTATCGTGTCTGCACCGTTTTAGCAAGATCAACTACAGTATTATGGAGAACGAAGTGTTGGCTCTCTTTCGGATCCTAAATATATGAGTCACAATGCTGGTAACAAAATAGATAAAGGTTTTAATCGCCTTTCTACCTTGTACTGCTGGTTGCAATCGTCCGTACTCAATGGGCACTTGAACAAAGGTCCGCAATATTGTCAATGTGAACACTAGAAACCCGCAAGTGCAAAAAGTAAAAAGACGAAATCCTGGGGACTCCGAATGCGATTACTATTCCTCGAAAAGAGGTGGATGAATTACTGATCGCGTTCGCCTACAAAAGGCAACCTAGATAGAGCATTAGTACGCCGCCTCCAACAGTCGGAAAGAAGGCGCGCCTGCTATTGTTCAGATTTGACGGATCCGCTCTCGTAAGGCCGAAGAGCGGGTCGTACAGTGCTGTGTTATGTAAATTTTATAGAGTAAGAAGACGTGGCGTCTGCGCCCGAGAACGCTTCGTGTCTGACCGTGAAAGAAGTAAAGTATCGAGAGTTTTTGCTGGGTTTCGATTTGCTGGTGAATCCGACTTGGGGACGCATCATTATTTGAAGCGACTCAAATCTGGTAATATGACAAATGAGAGGCGAAAGTGACTGTAAAGCGCCAGGTCTGTAGCTGTTGCGAAACAAAGCAATGGGCCGATTGCGATCGTTGCTAATTTGTAAATATCTACACGTTGAAAAATACTGAAATTAAAGGTTAAGATCGGCTAATGAATGAAGCTTTTGAACAGGAGAATGGCAGGTTTTGCGTGACAGAAGAATCTCGGCGGACAATTTCTACACTCACTCGTTTGGACGAGTTGTTAATACCTTATAGAACACAAGACGTGATAAAGCCTGCATCGCTCATTGGATTCGCCGCGCATTGACCTCTAAAGCCGAAATGGTTACAGAAACAAGTAGTACAGCAGATCTGTATCGAGCGTATCAAGCAAGCACAACACGAATGGGCCTCTATCCATTATTTTTTAGATGTATTTGGCAGAAGTTCTGACTATAATAAGTGCGGCTGAAGCGAGAACGACCGCTATAATCGCGCCTGATGAAGAAACGGACGAAGACGGGTTGTTGATTGATTGCCCCCTATCCACCCCATTGGATCATCGTACTGGAATGATGCGACTATTTATAAAATAGTTGCTGCAAAACGGTTATCTACACCACTTCCACAACAGTGTGGAAGGCGAATATTTCAGGATCGGCCGGACTGACGAGCGGATCCGAACTTTTTTAATGAGAGGTCTGTACAAAAGCTTACAGAGATATATAGGTAAATTTTCGGGTTGCAAATCGAGGAAAGCGGCTACATGTGCGTGTAGATTAGCTCCTCGGAATGTTCAGGCAATTTAAAATTTCTAGCTGATTTAGATGAGACACATTCCGTCTACCCCCTCCCGTTATCAAAAGGGTAATACCGAGCTGTTATTTTGGAAGGATCCATTTTCGGAGTATGTTATTGCTTGGGAAAGTAAATCCTTATCCGCCCAAACTACCACGTAGCGTTATATAAAGTGTGTGTTCAGAAGGTTTGGTGCAAGTATAGTGATCCGCCATGACAGAGAGCCGGGCTTCCTGTATGACTTCTTGTGCGTATTTACCAAGATTGCGGGGTCGAAGAAGGGAATTACTAAGGAATAAATTACGGAAGCAAATGGAACAGCCGAACGGATGGTGCAGACTTTGACGAGAGCGCTAAAGATGTATGTCACAACTGTAAATTTAAGAGATTAGGACGGGTATGCGGAAAGGCTTGCGATTTCGATTGATACCGCATACGACCAAAAGGGTGGCCATACGTCTTTTTTATTAAATTCACAGACGGGAATTTAAATCTACCCTAGAATTTGCTTTGCCTTTAATGGGCACTAAGTCACAAGGTCAGGATCCGCGTATATGGCGTTAAATCATACAGCTACGATTACAACGCGCTAAATCTGCCAAAAAATGAGCGTCTAATGGTTGCGATACAGGATCGGGATACCTGACACAAAGCATATCTGGATTCCAATGGCATAAAGGTGGGATACCAAGTTTAAATATTTCTGGATCGAGTTAAACAGGGGTACGCTTGACAGCTAGCGCATATGTGGCATAAGCTATTCCGAGTCGCGGGATTGTGTAGAGAGTGCACGGTACAATTAGAGACTGACGGCATACCTTACATATTATTCCCGGTGGTGCACGTATTAACTTTGAAACGAGTGAAATCCTTCTCTGGTCGTACAATTAACACGTTAAGAGTGACGACAGCGGATAAGGTCGATTTGAGGAGGAGACATAACTAGAAGATAGCTTGAAACCGAATTAGAAGACAACGCATGTAAGTGGATATTAACGCTGATGTTAGTTTCGGTCAGAACACCGGTGTAAAACGAGTACAAAGACAATCTTTTGTTCATTGAAAAGGAAAGAGTGATCCCGACTGGATTAATAAATCGGATCTATAATTGCGTCGCTCTGTTACTGGACTTTGATCGCAGTCGTCCTATGGAAATGTTGTGAGTTGATGTAATAATACGATGCAATTTTAAAGAATAAAATTTTTAGGATTACACGAGATGAGGCCATGATGTGCATGCCAAATGCGCAGAAAATCTACCAGAATTTTAGTTTTTAGTAGTATGGCGATCAAAACACATCGAAATCCTGATAGCAGCCGAAAGGCCTCATCAAGACAATCATGAGACATTCCTACAGACAATAACGACTATATGTTATACATAAATAAAATGAAAATTTATAAGAAGCCCGGACGATATAATTTGTCTATTAGCTTTAAGTTTAAGTTTTTATGGTACTAGGCCAATGATTTACTATTATGATCACGCCATGTATTGGCGGAGTCTGACATCGACATCGCCAAATCCAGATTGATGTTGTTCAAATGCTTGCACCCGATAAAGAGGTGTGAATTAAGTCTCTCTCCTGTCCTCGATAATTGAAGGAAGATGGGATCCAGCAAGACGTCAAGATCGCAGTTGTTCTAATCGTCCCTGGCAATAAGACATGTATGATTCCTTCCCTTTGGGTTCGACGTGATATTGTCTTATTTTGCATTCGCGAATATATCGTGCCACTTCATGTATTTCTTTGATGCTGGTCGAAGGTGATCGGCAGCAAATGAGTGGATTCCCATAGCGCTTACGCGTCGCAGTCCATAAAGTATTATTACAAGTATAACAGGGTATGGAATTACCCCACCGGATTGGATGAGTAGGCTCAATTAACATTATCAGATTCGGAATGAGCTCCTAAGCGTTCGGTAATGAAATCCGCTTAAAGGTTAATTAAGCGAGGTACCCATTTGGTGTCGGTCGGTGAGGAATCCAGACCCAGATAGATAGGCTATGTACATCGCTTTGGCTTAGAAAGGTACTTATGAAAAATCTTCGATTTAGCTTAAGAAGATAGATCCAGCTGACCCGCCTTGTCGACTATGAAGCAAATCATTTATAAATTTGGAGACGCGCTTATTTATATCCCAAAATTTACTGACAGGGCGGAACATTTGCCAATTAAAAATTCGTATAGGGGTCTTGTGAAATGACATCATTAATCATATCGCTATCTTCGTCGGCTATGGTGACCGGGCCATCAGACTCACTAAAGGCGTCGTCAAGATTATCCACTGTCAAAAAATTGGCGAAATTCGCATGAGGTAGCGGTCTCGGGGTAGCGGGTCATGAACCTGGAAAGAGGGAGTCTACAACGAGATGCAACTTGGTCATATTCGAGGCAGCGACGCTTAAAATTTGAACGACGCGCCGAGCAAAAAGATTATGAGAGAGCAACAAGGAAGCCGGCTTGAAGAGATCTGTCCACTTTCCTTTTTTGTCGGATTCATCCGATGGATAGAGGGGTATGTGCCTTTCGAGTACTACAATCCGGACGTCGCCACGTGGAAACATGTGCAGACTGAATGTAACGGGGTTACACGTCGACTGGTAGTTGACGATAGGTGTGGTGCACACAAGAGAGGCGGTACCCTATAAAGTAATTTTAGAACACAGTGATTGTATCAATTGTTGAAGACTGATGTCTGTCAACAATTGATTACGAGATCTTTAGAGAGGTTTTACTTTGAGGACCTTAGTGACTAGGTTAAGTACGTTGTTCTATGGTGTTCGTTAGGTTTATAGAAGAAATAAAATTCAGTTCCCCTTTTGATCAATAAGAGACACGTGCCTTACGAGGAGTCTTTGATCGGGAGGACAAAAGCAACGCCTGTAAAGGTAGCTTGTCCTCGAGCACTCTGTGCTGTGATTCGTTTGAATCGTTTGGTCCCTCTGGAACGGGGACCGTAAGCTCTCTGAGCTTGTTGACTCTCTGAGTCGGGTTCTCTGAACCAAAACCTTAGCTCTCTGAGCTGTTGACTCTCTGAGTCGGGTTCTCTGAACCAAAGTTTCTCGTGAGAGCGTTAAAGTCTTCCTCTGACTTAAGGAGCTGTGTAGCTCCGCTACACTTGGTAGCACTTGTAGTCAATCTACGACTGAGTCGTTACGACTGACCCTCTGCGAGGATGAAACAATCCACAACCTTCAATGAGGCCCAAAAGGTTGCGCTAGATAAGCTAACCGCGGCCGTAGGCCCAGAATATGTTGAGTTTCTCGCTGCACAAGGTCCCGACGTGCTCAATGCGCGTGTCGAGACCTTTATGCAGTATGAAACGGCCTTTTAGGGCAGGTTCAGAACCAGGTAGCGTCGGCTATGCCCACACGCTTTGTGGCTATGCCAGACGAAGAGGCTAAGCCTCGTCCCCTTCGGGTGGACGTCAAGCATTTCTTCGGAAAGGAGGGTGAAAACCTCATCCTCTGGATCCGTGAGATTGAGATGGCCATAAGATCTGGCTTGATCTCAGTCGAGCATCAGCGAGTATCGCTGGCGATCTTAAAACTCGATGGAAGAGCTAGAGAATAGGCTCCGACGTGCGGCACGTCGGTCGACTTGGCGTTTTCCACATGGGATTCGCTCAAGATAGACCTGTTGCGAGTTTTCTCTCTGCCTAACCAGGCCTATCGCGTGCGCTCACGCTTCTTTTCCACCCGTCAGGGTAAGAACGAGCTAACGGACTATGCCCATGCGTTGAGAACTCTAACGGCTGCTATGCAGTCCGACCTTCTCCCTGAGACGTCTACGTGACAGTCTTTATGGAAGGTCTCCGCACTGGCGCTGCCAGGACCGAGGTGTTTCGAGTCCATCCCTCGACTTTTGAAGAGACTGTGAGCATCGCTTGAAATGCTGAGCATAACTTTAAGTCAGCGAGACTGGGTTGGAATGGGTACAGCCCAAGCTTTGCGAGAGCAACCTCTGCAAGCACCCCGGCTTACTGTAAGCCATGAACCGATGGATCTCAGCTATGCTGAAGATGAACGTGAAGCGGAGCTTATGTTGCAGAGCAACGACAGGAAGTGAGACGTTGTTATATGTGTGGAAGCACCAAACAACTACGCTCCACTTGTCCTATGCGTAAGCAACAACGTAACCATATGGGCCGCACAACCAGAAACCTGGTATGGCACGGGGAAACGTCGACACCCAGTAGGCGCGGGGTGCCCTACTGGGGTAGAACTGAGTTTTGTCACTTCGCTACGAGGTAGAGCAAAACAGGGCTTAGCCCCACAGATCTCCGTTCCAGCAAGCACAGAGCGTGGATACAAGCCTGACTTGTTAGTCACCGAGGCGATAGTTTAAAGTTTTTAGAAGCATCGGTCGATCTTGATCGATTCTGGGGCGTCATGCAATTATGCTCGACGTCGTTCCCTTGAAGGGTGTCAGCAATACGCTGAGGAGCTTAGAGCGCATGAGGGTGATTCCATCACCGTTCGTCTAGCGATGGGTTGTCGCGTTACTGTGCCCAAGGTTCCGTTGAGCATAAGTGTGAAGATTTTGGACTCTGACAGCACAGAACGATGTCTCGTCCTTGACTTGGATTCGAGATACGATCTCATCCTGGGCGTGGCCTGGCTTAAACGCCATGGACCATGAACTGATTAGAAGTCTAAGAACCTGGACGCATCACGCAATGTTCCTAGTCAATCTTTGAAGAGTCATGAACCCACCTTCGTCTGGCAACAAAAGTGCCATTGGCGCGATTCAGTGACGGAAGATGACAATGTGCTGGACATCAATATGTCAGAGTTAATTAGCTTCAACGTCAATGACAATAAATTTGAGCAGAGCTTTACACCGTATATAAAGGGATTTATAATCTGTTGAGTGATAATCGTTGTGAAATTGAATCACTGCATGCGCCAAGAATGGTTGGCCCACGGGCGAGTCATCCAAGAAGTCATTTACATGATCTGAGTGCGGTGGAACGTGATATTACACAGAGTGAAGGCGGCGGTGATGGAGCCTCGCTGAATGTCGATAAGGACATTTTTGGCAAACATCCAGAGCATTCAGAGCAAGGCCCACATAATGAAAGTGAAGTGGTATGTGTTTACCCACTGGGTGGAGTGTTCGAGTTACATAACTCTCTACCAGATGTCGCTCAAGACATGAGCTCTCGTATAGAGCGTGCCAAGATGAATAGCAGCCACGGGGACCTTACTGTCCCAGCCTCCAGGAGGCGTAAGGTTTCTTTGAGGAAACAATCTCGGCGTCGGGTGGCAACTGTCAAGCGCCAGACGTCCGAGATGTTAAGGAGTGATAATATTTATAATACTCTATATATACTTGTCAATGGGTTGACTGGTCAGATTGATGGCAATATTAGTCTTGAGACTCTTCCATCTTTGGATACTCTCTTTGACCTAGACGAAATGTCTGACGGCGAATTTAGCCAAGCCTTACAGGCAGGAGAATTATCCGAGTTAGTGGTCATTCGGTCTGATATTGAGTTGAACTCATCCTCGTTATTGAACGAGTCTGTTTTTGAGGACACAAGGGGGTGGCACTGGATGCCCGTTGTAGATATTCGATCCTTAACGATCCTCTTGATCCGTTATATCCGTTGGTAAAGGAGTTCCAGGACGTGGTGTGTCACGATTCACCGTCTGTCTTACCTTCTGATAGAGGTGTTCGTCATGAAATTGACTTAGTTCCTGGAACTAAATTCTGTGTAACGCTGCAGTGGCCTTTACCGAAGGAACAGTGTGGCGTCATTGACGACTACTTTCGTGCAAAGCACGCGGCTGGTATGGTTCGTGAGAGCAAATCATCTCATTCCACACCGACATTTTGTGTCAGAAAGCCCAATGGAAAGTGGCGCATTTTTCATGCTTACAATAAGCTTAATGCTGCCACCATCCCGGCTCAGACACCAATCCCTAGGAAAGATGTTCTCCAGAACAACACGGTGGGATGTACGGTGTACAGTGCGCTCGGCCTAGTCGATGATTTTTACCAGTTGCTAAAGCGAGAGGGCGATAATCCGCTGACAGCAGTCAGTACCCCTAGCGGTATGCTCTGGGAGTAGCTTGACCGACCCCAGCGGCCGAGTGGTAGACCACTGGAGCTAGGACCGGGTGGCACCTGGATCGATATCCTGGAGGGGGATCGATTACAGGGCGCCGGAGATAGGCTAATAAAGTATGACGAGCAACCACCCAATGGGTGGCCGCCCTGCCAACTCGCACCGAACGGTGTGTGATAGTTGGGTGGGCTGGAGGCTCTACTAGCCGAAAATCCCCATAGTGTAATGAGGGGTGTGGGCCCCTGGCGAGTTCAAACCGAGCCGCGGTACTCGCAGATCACCCCCGGGAGGTCTGAGGGGTCACATGGCATAAATCTATGGGAGTTGCTTGTGATGCCACAGGGGTTATCAAATGCCCCAGATACGTTTAATCGTCTTGTGACGCAGCTGTTCAGACCTCATCGAGGGTATGTACAAATATAATTTGATGACATTTTTGTCCAAAGTCGTGCTATGATCGTTTGGTCAGATGTGGATTATCCAATCGACCATTTACGAGCGGTTCTCGAGTGCATGCGCACAAATAAGTTTTATGTCAACGCGTCTGAGTGTATTTTTTGTGCAGAAGAGGAATTTTTTGGGTGCTTTATTGAGAAGCGAGGTCTTCGAGCGGATCCCATTAGGTAAAATTCATAGTTGATCGGCATGTTCCAAAGAAACAAAAGGACTTACGTAAGTGGCTTGGTCTTGCCAATTACTTACACAAGTATAGTGCGAACTACGCATAAATGGCTCGGTCATTATCAAATCTCCTTAAAAGGATGTGCCGTGGTGCTGAGTTAGCCTTAAGCACGATACTTTTAAAACAGTTGAAGAGAGTGTTTATCATGAGCCAACCTCGGCTTTGCCTGATCCTGACCGGTCTTTCAGTGTCGTCTGTGACGCATCTGACTTTGCTTATGGTAGTGCTCTGTTACAAACCGATGACGATGGAAGGGAACGCGTCATTGCGTTTGAGTCTGGACAGCTGAAGAAGCTTAAAAACTATCCAGTTCATGATAAAGATCTACTTGCAATGAAGTACGCTTTAGCCAAATTCAGAGTTCATCTGCTTGGCTCCAAGCATTTTGTGGCCCACACAGATCATGCTTCATTACGCACTGCAACCCAACCGCCACACCTCTCTCAGAGAATGGCTCGCTGGCTCTCATTCTTTGCTGAATACAACTTCGAGGTGAAGTACAAGCCGGGCAAGCAGAATGCTTTGGCTGATGCGTTGTCACGTAGGCCTGACTATGAGCTTGCTCATGTAACGACTCTGTCATCATCGGTCACTGACCTCATTCGTTCGACATATGCCAAAGATGAACACTGTGTAGCGCTGCTACGTGATCTAGGGAGTGAGTGGGTAAACTACTGAGACATTAAATTGTCGACACGTTTGCGTGTGAGGCTACACCGATATTCCATCAACCAAGGTCGGTTGTGCTAAAGCACGGATGTGGAGGATACTCCTCGCATCGTTGTCCCTGATGATGAGGAGTTGAAATATCAGATTCTCTATGAGGCACATGATACTGCGTTGAGTGGTCATCTCGGTCTTGAGAAGACCAATGGCTTAGTTAGCCAATGCGATTGGTGGCCCAAACTTTACAAGTGGGTAAGCACATACGTGCGTACGTGCGAAACGTGTAAACAGGTGAAACCTTCAGCCTATGCGGCTGCGCCGCTAGCTGGTCTACCTAAACCCTCTGGATGTTGGAAGTCCATCAGCATGGACTTCATGTTCGCTTTGCCGAAAGATGCACAAGGCAGTACGGGTATTGTAGTCTTTATTGACCGTTTGAGCAAGATGGCTTATTTAGCGGCTGCGCCAGATACCGTTGATGGTGAGGGTACAGCAACGCTGTTTATCGATCGCGTGTTTCGACAACACAGCTAGACTGTGGCAAATGTATCTGATCGGACCCCGGTTCAGTGTGAAGTTTGGGAAGTCCGTATTCTAGCTTCTTGTCACACGATTGAACATGTCCACAGCGGATTATACGTGGACCGATGGTCAAACCGAGCGAAATAATCGAGTCATTATTGACATATTACGCAGCGTTGCGCTAATACACCAAAAGATGGATCTCGATGCTCCTGATCGTTGAGTTTGCGTTGAATAACGCTGTTCATGCCTCGACAAGCTCCATTCCGTTCTTTGTGAACGGTCTCACACATCTTCGCGTTCCGTTAACGCTACGACTACGTGGTTCAGGGCTTGGTGGGGGGAGTTGCCGATCGGCTTGCTGATATCAGCCCTTCTACTGTTCAAAAATAGATAAGCGAGTTTCTTCCAACGCGATTGAATGTCTTACGAAATGTGCGTGAAGCACTGGCTGATAGCCAAGACAATCAGAAGGAACAAGCTGATTCTAAATTTAGAGATTGTATTGAACATTTGAAGGTCGAAGATCAAGCTCTACTCAATGCTAAAAACTTACCTACAAATGTAGTGTATGCCGTCAACAATACAAAGTTGCGTCCGCGCTTCATCGTTCCATTGACGGTCGTTGATAAGAAGGGACTTGCGTATACGCTCAACCTTCCGCGCAAATTGCGCACGCACCCAGTGTTCTACGTTGGCTTACTTAAGCCGTATCGGTATCCATCCCACGTGAAATTGGAGGCGCTTGCGCCGAGTAAGTTGGCCTTTCCACCGGTTGCTGAAAGCCGAATCAGGATGTCAAGCTGACCATCCACACGGGGTAAGGCCAACTCCAATGCTTAAACGCGGGCTTGGCACAACTCCAACGCCTGACCACGGTCTTGCATCGCGTCGAGCGCACTCTGGGTCTTGCCCATTGTCTCACGAAGACCACTCAGCTCGAGATGCACCTTCTAATGCTCCTCTGTCGGTACACCGACCACCACCGACGCTTCTAGATGAGCAAGGGAGCCGCCGGTTCCATGTGGCGCGACCCCGAAACGACGTCGTCGTCATGGCCAATACCAGTATCAGGTGAAGTGGATACGGTACCCGGAGTCCGAGAAATCGTAGGAGTATGAAAGACCCCTTCGGCAGGATTACCCATACGCCAAGGATGTTTTCGAATATTGTGGCAGGGGCCATCTCTCGTCCGAGCGCGATTCTCGACACTGTTGGTGGGAGGTAGCGGGTTGCTCCGCACCATTGGGTCGGAACTCGTGGCTACCGGCGTAGACGGAGCATAACGCGAACGTATACGCACATGGCCTCTGGTCTTGAGCCAGGCGTATTATAACCGGAGCTTTCGTTCCAGGCGAACGTCAGCCACATCGGCGCTGGCTCGCAGCGCGGGCACACTTCTAAGATGCTGCTTGCGGTACACCCAGCGGATGATTGGTTGTCCTCCTCTCCAGACAACTCACCGGCGAACAACAATATGGGCACGCCCTTGATCGGTCTAACCGAAATACCACGATCAAGGCTCTCAAAGTGCGTCTTGTATAGACCTTGTGTGGCTACAGAATGGTTTGAGATATCTCTCATGCAGAACCTGGCGGAAGGCGGTGGATTCTGGAGACGTAGCCTCTGGGGCTAGGGCCCATGTTGAAAGGCTAAGGACTTCCGTTTGACGGAGACGTTGCTCCACGTCCGGTGTTGATAGCACGTAATTACTCTGGTTTCGAACGACCATCTATGTTTGGGCACGACGAAGAGCATGCTCCTCTCGCTGTAGGATGAACTCCTGTTGCTGATCAAGCGGGTTAATGATGATATTTTCACCAGAATCGGTTGCATGATGCTTCGCCATTAGCGCGATGGCTTCACCACGCTCGGCAAATGGGTAAGGTGCAGTACGAGGCGTTTCCTCTTGCACTGGTGAGTCGGAAATTGTCCTCACTTCACCATGGGCATCGGTATCACTACCATAGTCTACCCCCACATCAATGCTGAAGTAGAAAGAGATAGTCGGGGACTCATGAGGTGGCGATGCCATGGTATTTCGTGTTTTGCCAATCCGCGAGGTTAAAGCGCACACGCACCGTTTTTTCGATGAAGGCCTCGATGGACATTTTGTGGTAACGTCAGTCTGGAGAGAGGGGGTGTAACGGGGTTACATGTCAACTGATAGTCGACAATAGGTGTGGGGCATACGAGGGATGAGATCCCCGTTAGAGTGATATTAGAACATAGTATCAATTGTTGAAGACTGATGTCTGTCAACCATTGATTACGAGATCTTTTGAGAGGTTTTATTCAGGACATTAGCGACTAGGTTAAGTACGTTGTTTTAAGGTATTCTTTCAGGTTAAATAGAAGGACATAAAGTTCAATTCCCATTTTGATCCAAAAGACACGTGCCTCTTTGAGACTTCTTGTGATTGTTGAGGAGAAATTGACGCCTTAATAGGCAGCTACTCCTTGTGCAATTTGTGCGTCTATTCTATGAATCTTTTAATACCCCTGGAATAGGGACCGTAAGCTATCTGAGCTTGTTTACTCTTCAAGTCGATTTCGTAGAACAAAACCATAGCTCTCTGAGCTGTTGACTCCTTGAGTCGTGTTCGTAGAAATAAAGTTACTCGTTGAGCGTCATATTTTTCCTCTGACTGAAGGATCTGTGTAGCTCCGCTACAGCTGTTGACTCACTTGCTACTGATCGGCTTGTGTTCGATCGGATGCGGTGTGTTAGAGCTCACTCCTGCGCGGTTTGAAACCAATAGGTTCATCATGAATTAGCTTTTCTGCCTGACAATAGACTCCCACATGATTTTTGTGCGCGATTGGGACGAGAAGATCATCACGCAGTGACCTTAATATCAAAATTGAACGCTATTAGTACGATCTACTCAAATTCCACTGAAAATCTGACGGATCGGGATGTAAATGACCTGGTACAGCTCATGGCAGACCAATTAAACGTTATTTTCCATAATCGAAATAAACAAAGATAGTTTATAGAAGGTATTCTCACTAAATTATGGATATCCAAAACGTGGTTTTTTGTATGACCCACGTGCTATTTCAGCATGTCGAGCACGACCCACTGCTTTGTCTAGAAGATTCCATTTAGCGAGAGGTGCATTAGAATGTGCGGTTCGATTCATTTCCCACTTGAAAATGGTAAAATTGGATTCAATTGACGACCAGTTTGCATACGAAGTCGCTAGACCGCTGCATAACGCGTGCGAATAATCGAATCGACCGCCCCGCGAGACGGCCCATTTCTCACCAAAAAAAGGTTTCACGATGTGCTTGTCGATGACGGCGTGCAACTCTTTCTTTGTCGTACGTTATGCGTAGCAGCATGGGGTCCAACTCGAGATCGTCAATCCACTCATCAGTCCATGTTTTCGCAAGCTGATATTAGTGCGGCGCCAGAACGTCTTTGACGAACATTCACGGCGACTTCTTGACAAGCTTCGCAGACAAGGCAGGCGGTGCATCTTTCTCGCAAGGCAGATTTTTGGTTTCGCGCTTTTCTCGCACGCTCTGCTGGGCAACCAATAGTTTTTTCGCGTGGGTATCGACCTCGCGCACGACGTCTAGCTTCACGTCGTCGCTCAGCGCTGGCAATATCTGTGTCGACCACGACCCCTGGTCCTCGATGTGAGCGACAATGTTCGCATAGGCGATACTCAAGTTACCGTCAATAAATAGCCGTCGATTGACCCATCGGCGGCGTTAATGCTGAACATTGCGACAAGCTATCCAACTAAATTGACAATGCTTTCGTCCTGCTGCGCTATCAAGAGCGCCTTCTTCTGCAGTACTACCATTGTCTTGCTGACACTGTAATGTCAGGAGACGCAGGGTACGTCATGCTGCACCAGAACAGCGACGGTGGGACGAACTTCTGATGATAAGCCGTGCAGTTGACCAGTATTCGCCGGTGCGCAATAAAAATACCAACACGATGCCAATCTGAACCTGGCGAGTAGTCAGATTTGACATGTTAACATTCACCTTGGTGATGAATCTGTTCTGAGCATACAGGAAGATGCTGAACGCGTGCGCTTTGGCGAACCATTCGCCTTGGAACACATTTGGGCACGAGCAATTGACTTTTAGGGTAATATGATGAGGCGCGTACCCAATGCTAAGGACAGGATACTCAGCTGTAGCGCACAATTAAGTGATCAAGGTGGCATGGCGTCCAGTTATTGCGTTATCGCCTTCCGAAGCGACGTAAAGAATTTTCTACGCTACGATTCGTACATCACGCCCATAAACTTGCAGATCGTATCAAATATGATCTGCGATGTATGCCTGTGGAACATTGGGATGGCGAGGAGGTACAAGCTGACCAGGACGCCGCCGTAGCAGAATCGCAAACGCATGTCAACGAACGACTGGCCGTGATGCGTACTGCCATCACACGCGTTTGAAAAAGCCCAGACAAACGCGTCACCCATTAATTCCGCAATCCGTTGCAAATTGACGCGAAAAGGACGCGAATGAACTGACCGGTCATTAAATTGTTAATGCCTGCGAGATTTGGCATTTGCGTACGTTGCTTGGCTAGTTTGATTGCCATGTTTGCCTGCCTGATTGACATGCCGCTTCCCACATGGTCCAATGCGACTTCGTAACGCATCAAATTCTTGACAATGATGAAGTAATCCTGTCTCCGAGATCTTGACGAATAACTTCATCGCATGCGTCTTGTCGCTGGACTTCTTGGCGATTTTCGTGGCTATTCCCTCTGCTGCGTCATTCGCTACAAGTTCGTCTTCATCGTCGTCTTCGGCATTGTCCAGCATTTCTTCGTTTCTGAAGAACATGTCGCCAATCATGGTCTCGACGAGTGACGGCGAAACTTTAAAGTCCGTATATCCTTCCATGTCGAGGTTATGATGAATCGCGTTCACGACTTCGTCTTACCGTTGGATTTATTTGCGCTTCTCCGCGGGTAACAGATCTCTGTACTCTGCCCAGTCGTTTCCATGCTGCGTCGTATTGTAACTCCGATAGTTCTGCGGTGCGAGCGGTTTTGTGTAGTTTCTTGATGTCAACGCGCGACTTAAGCTTGTAACCAATTGAGCATCCAATCATAACTTTGTCACGCCTGTCATATATGCAGAACAGGCATCGAAAAGTTTGTGTGCCGCCGCTTCCTTTCTAAATAAGCTCGATTCCGAACTCGAGCGCATGCTTTTCTTTGAACGGCGTCGTCTTGCGCGCCATTGGAGCACTTTGGCTGCGCATATCACAATTTTGCTTTTTTTACAGTGATTGTTAAAATCTTAGTTTATGGACCAAAACAAAACTTAGTTAATGAATATTCGACCCTATTCTTAGCATTTTCACAATTTATCAGGCCTGACTCATGCGAATGTCGCAGATTGAGACAACCAACAGAAACGCCATGGTGCAGCACGCGAATCCTAATTAGATTGACAAAAAGGGTACATTTAAGCCGCTATCGATGTCGCATCTGGCCGGTGGGTTCACCTTACAAAGTAAAATTGTAACAATATATCTCCTATTGACAGTTCATTTTGCAGTATTCGTGAGAAGTATGCTTGATACTTAACGTTTAAAAAATTATTTATAAATTAGAGAAATAGTAGTGTTTGAGGTACTTTTAGGGCATGTACCAGATAATGAGAGCGGATTTCATACGTCAGGCTGTGTGCTGACAAAAAAGAGGCCTATATTACAAAGGGAGTGTACAAGGCAAAAAAATGGCATTATGTATTTATAATTGCGCAGTACCTAGTTATAAAGGTTATGGTACTAAAGGAGAGAGCTCTATTTCACAGGGGGAAGTACATATCACAGGTTGCGTTTACGCCTACAAATCTCAAAAATAAAAAATCTTTGTAGCAGAACTGCGTTCATCGCCATGGCAGCAATGTTGGTAATTTAAAGGACTTGAAAAATGGTACTTAATGGCTTTCATGTTGAGAAGAAAAATAAAGAAAATGCGAAAGCTATATATAAGGTCTTGGTCAATATTAGTAATATATATGACTAGTGTGCGATCTATTGATGTGTGGTGCCTCAGAATAAATTAACATATAAAAGTTCTTTGATTGTATATTTACTCAAGTGTTAACTGTACTGATACATATTATTTCGATAGATATTGCGTTTTCGATAAATGTTTGAAGCTTTAACACAATAGATGCGAGACAAATATTATGATATGCAATTTTTGGCGCTACTTGTTGAGGGGTGATATTGTTAAATACAATCGACAAACGCATTATGTGTATCTATTTATTTGTTCTAACTTGTACCACCCTATCTTATGTAGCCTATTAGGTACATATCAAAGTGCCTTACCTTCGAGGGTAAATTTACAACCGGTCCACTAATAAGTTAATAGGAGCCATTGTGTCTACAAAGAAGACTAATATTTGCTATTCAAGCGCGATGGTTTAAAAGCGAGTGCCCATATTTTTATTTTAACATTTATCTTTAGTTCAAGTAAAAAATGGTTCTTGTCAAAGATTGACCCAATCAATTTAATTCAAATTTTACCAACTCTCAAAAATTTATCGTGGGGTAAGTTATATATTTCTTTTTCTCTGCACGCGCCGAGTGCGTGATGTTTGTGTGGTGGAGTAGTGATCGTTCTTTTTCCCGAGACGATCCCGACTTTCTACTGGCGCCCGGACGACCGAATGACGGAGAAGGCACCCCGATTCCGTGGTCTGTATGTTCTTGCTCACCTTGTGTACTTGCCGGTGGGGCGGGTTGTGCTCTTCTTGGTGGACTTGAGCTGAAGCTGAACTAGACCGTTTATGGATAAAGGTTGATCGGGAGGAAGTGCTTCACCCGGTCAAACGTAGGTGCGGATCGCTAAAAATTTATTACTCGATCGCTTGTAACTTGGGCGTTCTCATAGAGTCGCCTGTTCCAGGGTGATGCTTGATACGTGAGTCTTCTGACCAATTTCGCCGTCTCGCGATCTTAAATCTAAACCGTAGGGTTCAGTGCGTTTTTTTTGCAGTTGAGGGGGGGGGGTGAGTTTGACTTTTCGCGTGGCCACACAATTCAAGGGCAAAGTTTGCTGAGACATGGGTGATTCTCTATTTAACGAAAACCAAAGATTCTTTCCGTTGGAAGTCGACGCGTGTCTTTTGTTGCGTATTCAATCCTCTTTATTGTCAACCAACCAAGTCCAAAACTTAAATTTATGCCTATCTGTTTGCTAGGTCTGCTGTTGCGTGTCGCCTGTCGATGTCATTCACCTCTTGCATCATGTGGTCCACAGCAGATAATCCATAGTGAATCGCCCCATACCGGATCGCAGAGTACCGGATCGTAGTATGTGATCCACATTAATTACTTGATCCACACCAATAAGGTGATCCTTGCCAATTCTATGTCCACACCAATGACGTATCCAGTGGATCGCGGGGTAGTGGATTGCGGTGTAGTGGATCGCGAGTCAGTGGGTCGCGGGGTGGCAGATCGCGGTATGTGATCGACGCCGAATACGTAATCCACCTCGATCAGCAGGACACACTCCGGATAGATTGTGGTCGATCGTTCGTATCTCCAATCGAGCTTTTAAAGCCGGATCGCCGTCACGTCCAAAACACTTGCATACTGCATTATTTTGGCTATCCACTCCTCCATCTTGATTCCATATTTACATATCTGTCATTTGCCGCTAGAGATCCAGTACCTCGGTTGATGCTCACCAGTTGAGCGATCCGGTCCTTGTAGTCTGGCGATCCAAGATCTTGTAATTTGGTGATCCAAGCCCTTGATCGCGGGTCGCGATCGGCCAATTAACGATCCTCGACTATACTCCTTCATGACCGTTGGGTATATCGATACGAATAACTTCAACAGTCATTATCTGTCATTCATTCGTGGGATACCATCCTGCGTCCCAACGCCACGGTTAAATCTTTCGTGACACCTCGAATACAATTGGGAATACATGCATCCGTTGTGTTCAGCTCAGCTATCTTGAACCGTGTCATTTCAAGCGGAGGTCTCCCATAACAATATTATCGTTTTTACGACATCGCAGTCGTAAATCTTCATTCCCGGCTACTACATGGACGGATCTAGATTAACACAAGCACTAGTACAACGAGTTACAACTTCATCATGTAATAAATGGTACAATTTATCAAGATTGTGCGTCTTATCAGCTTTGCCTTTCGCTATTCGTTTTCGCAAGCATCTGTGTGACCACTTGCAATATTACATAAACTTTTCAATCAGCTGTCCAGAATCATGTCTTTCCTTGTTTTTTTTTGCCTGCACTACTATACCGTCGTCCATAGTATGCAGATGCGATTTAAGCTCATTCGTCAAAGTACGACCCTCCGCGTATCTGACTCATTCTTTTACGATTGATGGCTTGTCATTGGTTATCAATTTCATTTAATCCAACGAATTTCTTCTACTGGATTATATACTATACTATATATTTGACTGATAGTGCTTATGTCGGTGCTGCTGATGGTGCTGTGACATATGAATGATAGTGTTTCTGTCGGTGCTGCTGATGGACCTGTAAGAATCCGTCTGGAACTCCTGGTGGTGCTGGCCAATGTAACTAAACGTGCTTTGTCTCTCGTCAAATTCGACTTCTTCGGCATTCCACAAGTGCAAGCTGAATTACAGCAACATTTCCAATAGCGACCTAATTGATGCATTAAAATTGTTGGCCCGCCACGTGGACAATTGCATAGCTACAAATCGATCTGTATTTGCAACGCAAGAGCATATTCATCCAGCACATTGGGCGATGATCAGTTCGTTTATCACTGGAGAATTATCGACGGTATGTAACGAAGTGAGCTCGTTGCATAATTCTGATACGATTGTATCCATTTTTAAAAAGTATTTATTTTGATTATATCTAATTAGCATCACTTGAATGGAGATTAATGTTGACAGAATATACCTACGGGGGTGATTATTGGGTGCTCTACTTAATGAGACACTACATCAACCAAATTAATCAAGAATCGATGCTGGACGTGCGTAATGGGTGGTGAGAAAAAAACCCACATCGAAGATTGTAGATTAATTAGGTTAGATTAGGATAAAGATAATTTATTAGAAAACTCAACAAGATCAAATACAGACCTACTTTTTCTTTCGAAGGAAGTTTCCTAGCACTTTTAATTTCCTCGCTCTTCCTCACGATGCGTGTACGTGACATCGAAAGTACGCATATTTGTGTTCTAAAAAACCGAAGTCTTACTATTTATATGGTAAGAGCGTGCCCCATTACACCTAGTATCACTTTGGAGTCCGTCTAACGACCACAACCAGCCCATTAAGCATGAACATGTAAATTAAGAGGGAAGGTTTCACGCCACGCGTGAAATCTATGCCCATATGAGTGACATCAAATGGATTGAGGTAGGATGTATGAGTTTTATGGTGGGTAAAATCGTCAATAGCGCCATGTTCGAGTCTCTTAACAGAGATCCAAAACTTGTCGCTAAAGACTAGTTCATTCAGAATGAACTTGTCGCCTAAAGAGAGAAAGTAGTCCTGCTTCAACAGCAAGGCTCTCAACAGGCCGAGTAGTTGAGAGTACTCGGTTCTCAACTGACAGATCTGTTATGGTAGCAGCAAATAAAATGTGGCTGAGGGTGGGACGACACGCACGCGTCGTCCCGAAATCTTGAAGGTTACAATCTCCAAGCATAGAGGGGGCGAGGAAGGATCCTGTTGTTATGGTTCGTCGAGCTTGACAGATCCATAAGGACAAGTCGTATTGACGATAAGCAAATTAGACTCACATTTTCCCAAATCCACTTGATAGGACGTGCCATGACTTGGACCTAAGGCCTGGAGATTAGCGACTTTTATACTTTTATTTCGAAGCCTTTCAGTCTAGGCCCATAAAAACGTTTGAGTAGCCGCGAACCTTATTCCGGGCTAGTGATGAGTTTTAAAACTGAGAAAGGGCAAACAGGATGTACAAGCTCACGATCAATACATACGACTCCTCGCAATCAGTATAACTGCTATTTCAGTACAAGAACACACGTTAAATACTGCGTTCATGGTGGGTCTACTTGACAGGTCCTTTAAGACTCACCTGTTCCGTTTGGATCCGGATATGCTTGAACAAGCGATCGCAGCTGCGGAAAAAAATCATATAGTTTGAGACAGGCTCAAACCCTTTCGCATACCTGTCTTCCATCGAGACGACAGAAAATCGGTTGTCCAGAATTAAAGGCCCTCTGTTATGCTATAGCGAGATGACATGCTATACAATTATGAAGCGATTGCAGAAGTGCAATCGCTGTCAGAAGTTTGAACACTAATCTTATGAGTGTAGTTCCCCACGCCCAGTACCTTGTAGTACTGAGCGAAATGATCGGCCATTCGCCAAGAAGAGCAATGAGAGTAGGTTCAACGATGTTGATAATTCAAAACATCAAGGTGGACCATACAAAATGGACGGGGTCAGTAGGAGCGGAGCGCCTTACTGATTTAGCATCATCAATTGAATTTGCAAATAGCTTGACAAAAGTTGCTATAGATTCACTTTTTGGTGTGTCTTAGCCCCTGGTGATGAGTTATTATTCGTTATCTTGAAATTTTAGTGCCAAAATATTTGTCACTTTGCGCTCTTGTTGACTGTAGCGCGTTAAATAATTTTCGTCGCCGGTCACTAGAAGCTGAAAATCTTAACTTTGTTGAGCGAGATATACCTTCAACGAGAATGACGGTGCGCCTTGCAACAGGAGCATCGACCACAGCGAAGATGGGTGTAGATGGACTCCACTACACGTAAGAGGGCATACAGAACGATGATGATTTTATCGTACTGGACCCGGATGACAAGTTATACGTTGCCCTCGGATTGCCCTGGCTCTGGAGGTGCAACCGAAGTGTGAACTTGCAGTTTCGAACCGTCAAGATGCCTGTGCATCTGATGAACTTCTTCGACAATCTACAAGCGTGTGAAGAAATTGGAAGTAAGTGCGATGGCCTCACTTGCTGTACGGTCGTTAGCACGACTGCAAAAGATTGCAGTGTAGCTCTACACTTTGGATCAAGCTCCCGGCTGCTGTATAGAAGTACATACAGCGCCGACGGTCAAACATTTACATAAGTCGATTCCACCGGGAATTAGATGCATGCCTCGTGTTCAAATTATAAGAAAAAAACTATTTGTCCAAAGTCGACAACTTGGTTATTCTAGGTCCACTGCAAAGTCGAATGTGGAGGGTTAGTACCCTACTGTGGTTGCATAGCCACAGTCATAAGACGTAGAGGGAAACTAGGCGCCACGTACGTGAGGAAGAAATTCCTAAATTGTTAAATACTGAGGGATAAGTCCCTCAACAACGTGAGAAGATAACCCCTCAGCAGTCTGCGAAAACAATATCCCAGGAAGAAACCGAGACGTTGAACGTCTTGGATTAGAAACGGATCAAGCTTTGGCGCTTATACGCCTGATTTGATTGTGCCTATGATGGTAACTTCGGAGATTTTCCAATATGCAACGCTTAATTTAAAACATTTGTTGCGTCATCTGCGTAGTGGCAAAGTCAAGCAGATCTGTTTATTGACCTTGGAGGACTAGTACGTCACCAATATATAGTCGGTAATGGTACTTGCTTAGAACGAACGGGTTCTCAGCATACTACGGATGGAAGAAAGCGTCCTCGATGAGACGACTCGAATTGAACGATACAACTCTTAATCCTGGAAGTCGCTTCAGACAAATCCTTTGTACAATGATTTGACAAAATTCTGAACTGTTTTTTATTAATCAGTACGATACGAACGGCTTATAATAAAGGCACTAGACACGAGATTGAGATTAAATCGGGCTCGCAGAACTGTGCCATGAAGCAGTGGCCACCGACACGTGAAGAAGTACTTGCAAATATCAAATACTTTGCCTATAGCTATGCAGCAGGCCATATAAGTGAATCATCTTCCCCTCACAGCTGTACTACATTCTGTTGGCACAAGTCCACAGGAGATGGTGGACAGTGCACGCATTCAACAATTTAAATGCTGCAACGGTACCGGAATAAACCTTACTACCGCGGGAGGGCGTGATGATCGATGGTATGTCAAAAGGTACCATCTTCTCTTCCATGGAAATTACATATGGCTCATTTCAGAACCTTATGCGTGAACAGGACATCTTGCACACAGCAGTGAGCAACCCCAGCGGTATGCTGTGGGATTGATCAGTGATGCTTTAAGATCTCAGTAACGACCCTGCAACGATAAAAAGATATGTATCAAATCTGTTGAGACCGGTGCGCGATTTCGCATTGAGTTACTTCGACGATGTGTTCGTACATAGACGGGCTATGGGCGTGAAAAGGACGTGGAAGTTCACAGAACACACGTTTTTTTATTTTTTTAACTTATGTGCAAGCACATGCTGAACGCAAACCTCAAGAAGTAGTTTTTCGCGGCTAGCGTGTTTGCAATTCGTGGGTGCATCGCGGGTAAGCACGGCGTACGCCATTGTCCCAAAACGTTTTAGGCTATCACCGACTAAACGGCTCTAGTCGATGTCAAAGGACTAAGGAAATTTCTTCAGCGAGCGGCGTAATTGCACAAGTACTCGCGCCTCTACGCCAAAATGACTGTGCATTTTTCTTGTTTGCTTAAAAAGAGCAAGAAATGTTCATGGAACGCTGACTGTCAGCGTTTCTTAGAATATTATAGCAGAGCTTGATGCAATCATCTATACTGGCGATTGCATATCAGTACAGACCATTCGGTGTGATCTGTTGCGCCAGCGCTTTTGTAATCGGCTGTGCGTTGATACAATTTGATACAGGTGGAGCGCAGCGCGTCAATTGCTGTCAAATCGCGTCAGCTGTAAGCAGCTAAGCGTGATTACCCAGTGCATGACAAGTAACTCTTTGCCATGTAATATACACTGGCTAAGTTTCGTGTCTTTATCATGGGAAACGGACCGTCCATCCTCTGTATGGAACATGCGTCACCACGCTCGGCCGTTATCAGTCCACACCTCTCGCAAAGAATAACGAGGCTGCTGTATTTCTTCGCGGGTTTAAACTGATTCCTACAGTATAAATCAGGATGTTTGAACGTCGCGCTGATGCGCTCTTGCGTCGACCCAAATTAAGCCGACTGGGCACGTCAACAGTAAGGCCAAGCCACGGCTGCGACGCTATCGATTATTGTGCCGCCATCGTCGTTACTTGACGACGTGCGGAAGGCGTACGCAGGAGGTAATGAACTTTTACGCTTGATGAATTACCTTGCGCATCCATCCCGGAAAATGTGGAATCAGCCGGCATTATACCGTTCCTCTTTGTATTGAAATGCGACTCGAGACGGGTTGCTGTACTATACAGCCGTCGCCGACGACCTGCGTGGTGTTGTCGTTTCCTCTCATGAAGCTTTCCGATTGCTCATCTTGTTCAAATGTCACGATGCACTGCCAGGTGAGCATCGTGGCCGTAAGAAGACTTACATCACGGTTATTCGTGACTTTACTGACCCTGCCAGTATCATTTTTTTTGCAATAACACACGTTCTTGCGAGGCTGGTCAGCGTTAAAAGCCTAGTCTTCATCCATTCCATCATTACAATCTCTACCGGTACCGACAGAGTGTAATAAGTGCTTTTTAATGAAATTTGTTTTGGGTTTCCTTGAAGTCTCTCCCAAAAATAATAATGTAGAGTGGATGTGAATCGGTTCAGGGAGATGGTCTATTGTGCTGAAATATTGAGTTGGCCAATGAACACGGATGTGCGCGTGTTTCTATCTATTCAGTGTATTTGTTCCAGGGCTCACTCCGTGAAGTGGACTTAAGTCGAGACCCTCATTTCACGGCGGAGGTTTGTAATTACGCGTGTCGCACATTGGAAAAACGGTTCAACATGCCAAAATCTGAATATTTCATAACAGATGGTCAGACGGTTGGTACCCAGCGCCTCCTTCAAAAGTTCTTAGAGGGTACTCTGACATGTTTTCAAATTAGGGTGAGTTTTTGCCGATCGTCAAATTGGCAGTCATCAACTCTGTTCGTGCGTCTACAATGCATAAACTGTTCTACATGAATTGACTACGCCATTCACGTATCCCAACCCTAGTACAAAGTGACAATGAAATACGGGGGAGAACTTGCTCGAAAAAAACGATTTCGGCTCTTGCTCATCCCGTATCATCGATTGCGCAGATAAATATGATGCCGATTCCGATAGTGTCGATGGATAAGATTACGAATATAGCAGTAGCGACGACCCTGCAGCTCCATCAGACGATTGTGGCGATGCTGACATAACTAACATCGCTAATGAATATGCAAACGAGGAAAATGATAATATCGACGATGAAGAGAACGACCTCATAGCAGTGCAAACTACCCACAATGAATGACACAATCAAAAGTCGGCAGAAAAATGCATGCTGACTCGGAATGCGAAGGTTCGTATTGTTCAGGACTCCATCGCTACTATATGAATCGTCAGATGCGTAACCTACTCAAGCGTAGAAGTTTCAATGCTCTTTGATTATAAAGTAAATTTTCAGTACTACTGTCTATGGCATAACTACCAATGCATTCAGTCACAATGTCGGCAGTGGTAAATTACATCCGAAAAAAAATAAATTCCCTTTTGTGTTTTACACCGCCAAGGCAATGTATACACATTCGAGTTGGCTCGTAGGATGCGCACGCATCATATGTTTTATGCTGGAAATCTACGGCTGTACTCTCGGTACAAGGTCTCTTCAGATAACGGAGTCAGCTAGGACGCTCTAAAATCCTCCACATATTCTTGTGCTCACGGACCAAATGTCAATGTCGGTTTTCAAGCAACGCAGTCTCTCGAAGATTTGCCGCTAGCCCGGCGCGTAGAAGGCGATGCTAGCGTTTGTATCCAAAGTGAGCGAGCGCAAAGAATGATCGGTATTTCAATCGATCGGTACGAAGACGTCTCACGGTCGTCAGAAAGTCCTGGCGACGATTGAACTCGGGTTCCACTAACTCCTTTTAGTCGGTGAGGAAGCCTCTATAGCGCTAGCAATCGTTCTGCCGACCCGGCGGCTCAGCCGGACTTGGTTTTACCACATCCGCCAGAGATGTTGGTTGATTTGTACGTTAACCGACGCCTTAACTAAATGCGTATTTTGATTTACCCTGTGAAGAACGGGGAGAGTACAATTTACATTGTTTGTTATCGGAGCTATCTATCATCGCATGAGATTTGGGAGCCTCGGTCTCAGCAGATGGCTGACGTTGGGGTCTGTTCCGACAGTATGACGATCTCATCTCGAGGGTAATCGGGCTCATTGGTAAATACGCGCTTCGGTCTTTTTTTAATCGGGTTGCAAGTATGCAATCGCGTCACGCATCTCCACCGAGATGTAAGCCCATCATTATGGCAAATTAGGGGAAATGCTTCCATATGGGTACGCTGCATGTGGTCAAATAAACTCGCACGAGGGTCACCCCATGTAAGTCAAGAAATGACTATCTTGTGGGACAGACCATGCATCCGGCACCTTGCACCGGTTGGCGTTCGTTTGTAAAATTTGACCTCTATAGCCTTAAGTTTTCAAGGTCGCACTTCACATCCTAAACCCCTTTCTTTTTTTACGAACGAGTTCCCCTCCGCCTAAATCAAGTTCATTTTACGCTTTTGGTTGCTATTCTATCATCGATGGATAATTAATGCATCAGGATAAATGTCTGCTTTAGCGATAAAGTTGCTCGCGCTTCTGGTCCAGCCAAACAGCTTGCTCGCATCGAATAGTGGTATTTGATAGTGCTGGCGTTTCTCGTGTGACAAGCTTTTCATGAGCCGATCGGCTAAGCCCCACGGCTTAATATCATCAAACTTTAACGTGGCACCAACATGTGTACCACGGATCTATAAGTGACGATGGCTCGCGCCAACGTCGATAAGCTCGATAGAAGACGCACGAGTTGGATGTGGTGATATGTACTCATACTCAATACCGCACTATTTGGCTGTGGTGACGAATAATAATACTTAACATTGTACGTATCATCACTGCCAAACAGATTGTGACGCAAGCTACGCGTCCATTAGTTAGGCATTCTCTTTGATGAAGGAAGAGGCAACGCGGGTGATCAGGATGCCTCCGAGGCCTTTTCGCAAGTTAGTAACGTTTGAATCGCCAGAGTATAAAATATCACATTGTAGTCATTGTGAGCCCAAGGTGTGGGCAAAGATGCAGCAGCAGAAGAAAAGTCGTTTATCGCGGAGGCTTGCGCATCAGAATGTTGTTAAGTCTTTGAGTCACCCCGCATTGACATGATAACTATGCGAGGCAAGGTCAGGTATGAATAGATCTGAACAAGCAAGTGCTTCCTCTCCCAAAGGTTTCTAAACGATGGTCACCGAGTTTCGATAGTCATGCAGGTAACTTATCAGTTGGTTGGCGGTATTATAACGGAGTAGGCCATAAGATGATATGAACATTGCGAGAAATACTAATCAGGTATATTACGATAAATATTTTTTTGACCATATTATAAATATATAGATATGACTGAGATGACCCAAAAGACTACTCCTTAATAGATCTTGTGTTTGTATGAATTCACTAATCACTGCTAGAAGCGCGCAATAGGTGGTGAAAAGACTATATCATACGTATATATTTATATTAATACAATATAGTCAGGTCAAAACAGATAACAATAGAAACTGTACTTGATTATGATATATTTAGCTTTTGATTTTATTACAAATAGAGTCCAGCTATAGTTATTTTTTTCCATATGTATCGTGTCGATACCTAGCGGTTCACTGATCTGCACTGTTATTAGTAAAAGTTGGCTTCATATTGGAAGTCCAGTTCGTAGCGATGGGTTCCCCGCTACAATACAGTCGTATCAATCGCTTTTAACATGATACGATGAAGGAAAAAGTGGACTACAAATCTGCATCAATCGGGTTTCGGTGCTTCACACTTCATTAACAACCAGTTCACGCACACTTTTGAATACGCATGAGATAATTTAGGCCAGATCAGGAATTGTACACATCTGTCAATTGGTGTATCATCGGCGGTAGACGTGTGCAAAATGTATAACCCTTTACTATCTTGAGATAGTGGTACAAATCATGAATGTCTCGGGCTATTCCGGAGACAAAACAGATGTTTCGGTGTCACGAAGTTGATGACGCGTTCATCTCTCTGTAGATTCTATGTGCGAAAAAGAGGCGACTTGACGCAATGTGCAATAATCGTTTAATGAAAACTATGACGCGCGTCGTTGGTCGTCAGGCATGATGCCTCATCGATCAAGGTGCGTAGAAACTTGCGATGGTCAGGTTGGAAAAATGCGTTTCGGTATGGGTGACTCTCTCTTCCATATCATGTTGCTCCACAAATCTGTACTTAGCAAATATACAACCAGCAAGTCGATATGAGCTGCAAAAGAGACGTTCTTGTAGATGTGCATAAATCTTACAGAATGAAACGTGCTTCTGGCTATGCTGTCAACACAGAGGAGGTTACATAAAGGCATACAAACGTTTGTGTTAATGATAAAGTCGCCATCATACATCTTTTACTTATGTTGCTTCCTTTCCGTTTGTCTCATATATATTCGTCAACATGAGCTTCGATCATCTATAAGTCGAAGCGTGAGTCGCTCTTTTTAATATTGGCCCGATTCCGTCGAGATTATAATTGTGACGTCTTGAGCTCTATGTCTGCCGTTGGCGTTGCTTATCGACCTTGTATTTTATTCGTGAGCGATATCGATAGCTCTTTGCCTTAAATTCATCGAATCACAACCTGCATGACGATCGTAATTTTCACATACACTTACCATATGATAGAGTCGTGTTGAGCGTCAGGAAGGCGACATGACAAATATTTCATTTAGATAGGGAGAAAGAAACACTCGACGCGAAAGCCGTCTGTTCTGTCAAAATACCTTGCAACAGCAATTAACATGATGCGACGAAGATAAATATATATATATATATATATATATACAAAACGCCACAACTTCGTGCTTGGTGCTAGTCAGAGTGATTTTATGTCAAGTGGCTCGTAGGATTGCCAAGAGAGCTAGACACTTATTATCCGCAATATTGTTCCATCCAATATTTTATACAGCAATCATCGTCAGCTCCTGTTTGACCAACAGAGTAATCGTTGGACGTGCTCATCGCGGTGGAGATAATGCGATACCAATACCAGTTCAAAGCACCATTCCTTTCGATCGGTATGGCCGTCTTGGCCTCCAAGTTGAATGGAAAAAAATATGCGCAGTCATTGCTGTTTCTGTACTGCATTTTAAAATACCTTTATTCTGACGCTAGAGCGTATCCATCACGCCATATGAACGTTTTATCGTCTTTTCTGTAAAGATTCGTGGTCATGTTCAAGGGATCGAAAATGTTTTCTTGACGCTGCGCATACAAACACCGCGCAACTATTTGTTTCCTATATTTGACGATCGTGAATTTCGAAGCAGGATCCACGCAAAGCTCATTATCTGACTTAAAATTCTTTTGCTTGTACTTCCGTGGATTCGTATACTGGCAGACCAATATATTGCGTTCTACTTGTTACCATAGCCTTGTTTATAAAGCTCATTGCCTGCCCCATACCAAGAATGTGTACGAATAGTCTCTATCTGAACACGGCGATCTGCTATATTTTTAAGCGCGTAAGCAAAGCTCGGCCAGGTGGAAGGAAGCGGTAAAAGCGGGTTCTTTAAGGGGCCTACTTTGGTTTGCTGTATGATTGTAATTGCGGGTAGCTCACCAAAGTATTTTGTCGCCACCCTGATAAATTATGTACCCCGTCGCAGTGCACGTGTTTGCAGCTTTTTTTGGTCTATACGTGCACGTCGATACACGCGTATACTGTGGCGAAAGATCTATTGTCTCTCTGTGACATTCCGGATGTGCAGTCTGTCTCAAAGCCTTTATGTGTATTAATGTAGGACTCATTTTGGCACATATGCTACTTGTGAATATTAGAAAGCTGGTCGCTCTTCACTGGAACACCAGTACGAAGTCTATTCTCATTGAAAGGAGTGAATTTTAGTGCTCTGCTAGGTATACGTGGGGAATGGAATTTACAAAATTGCTGATGTAATCCTTTATCTCCACTGGCACCTGGACGGCCGACTACCGGTGGGGGTGCTCCGACGTCGTGCGTTTCGCATCCTTTTTCACCTCAAAGCCCCGTCGGTAAGGCGAGCTGCACTCTTCTTGATGGAGTCTTGTCGATGCTAAACTTGACCGTGTTTGGGACGTGGATGATCGTTGGATATCTTCACGTGATCACAGTTTACTTGTTGGAACTCGATATGAGCTACTTAGTTTTTAATGAGATTCCCTTGTCCAACATGTATAGTTCAATTCGCTTGATTTTTTAAACCACTTGAGCCGTCTCGCGATCTTGATCTCCCTTGGTTTCTTGATGTGCCCTATCTCAGTTTTCGTGATATTTGTGTGAGTTTTGAACGTGCCTGGCTGTAAATTACAGGTGAGACACTTGCGAAGACAAATGTTGGATCTCCTTCTGACGTCGGAAGGGCCAGATATCCGGCCCGGAAGAGAGATGACGCGTGTCTTTGGTGGTAAATTAAATTATGTTTGATGTTAGCGAAGCATCTCACAAATCCTACAATTTATCCTTTTAAGCCAAATGACACTTGCCACGTGTCTTTTTTTATATCACTTTGTTTTGAGTATATCTTAGGATCCTTGATTTATCGCCTACCCCGTCACGGATCGGACCTCTTCTCATATCGGATATCCCTCTCAAGGGACCGGTCCCCTCTCGGATCGGATCTACTCTTGACCAGATCCCTCATGTAGATATGACCCTCTTTTATCAGATCCACTCATAGATAGGGTCTTCCTCTTAAATCGGATCCGATTGTTGTATCAAACCATCCAGACTTCGTAACTAGTCCGAGTATTAGGGTAGCCTTTTTGTACATCATTCTCACCCTTATTCGATCATTTGCTCCACAACCGTCTCGTGTACCGTTAGCTAAATTATAGCACTTCTAGATGTACATCGTCTTCGTTGGCGCCGCTTCTGAATGACTACTTTCTCTACCCGTCTGTCTCTACATACGTCTGGTATGAAAATATCCATATTGGCCATAGTATGAATCTCCGTTAAGCCAACACGTCAACTAAATCCGTCGGTCTTTATCTAAAGATCGACGGATTCGGATTCGAATAAGACCACACAGTTCGTTTCGATTATCTTCTTTTCAAATTCCTGGGTCGGTCCACTTGTTACAACAACTCTTCGGGAGCTGTCGGACCCGATGTTATCCCTCTTCCATCCAGTAGAAGCCCAGCAAGCCACGTTGGAACAGTATGCATGTTGCGAAGAGGTTTTACACTATGTACGAAAACACAAAAAGGGAAGTTGGAAGAAATTACAGGGTATGTGCACGTCGGTAGTTTCATACGTGACAGTCGTGAAAAAAGAATGATAGCTTGATTCGGGTACATGACGAGTCACTCAAGCGATGTACGGGGGTTCGTTGGGAGCTTAGTAAATGTCTACATAGGTCGCAAGAATTTAAGTCCCAGAAATCTGAACTCTACGGTTTCAAAGTCCACCACAAAAACGTCAAGGGAATATTTCAGCGAACTTTGGCTTTGGTGCTGTGGAATCTGTTCTCCGAAATGGCAAAGATGAACGATACAAACCAATGTCACATATCCAAGCTTTATAATAAATAAAGTATAGAATTTAAATACAAGAAACGGCGCTTGAACAATCAAATAGAGATCCGTTGTCTGCGAGATCGCTTGGCAGACATTCAACTCGATCACCGCCACACCGAGAGGGATCTCAGCCTGATTTTTGCGCATGCCACGTCGCTAAAAATATAAGTTGCGATCCGAAATGCAAAACTTAAGTGATACCCGGTCATGGTGACCCATCTGAGAAAGGGCAGGATAAGGCCATCTGTTATTGAGATTTCACTCGTGACTATAATGCCAGATCTTCTTCCGGGATTCTTCCTGCAACGGATCCTCATGCCGCGACCGCAGTTGCTGTCGCAAGCTCAGCCGCACCGCCTCACATGCGTCTTTGGATTTTAATATATTCGGATCCGTTATACACCACGTCCGGCAATCGTCTCCGGACGATGAACGTATCGTATACGCCCGCCGCTAAGTCCACAAATCCTTCGGTAGGCACTTGGATTCCCGTGGTATCGCACTCAAGTTCTATGAACGTTCAGTGTAGCGGAGCTACACAGCTCCTTAAGTCAGAGGAAGACTTAACGCTCTCACGAGCAACTTTGGTTCAGAGAACCTGACTCAGAGAGTCAACAAGCTCAGAGATCTTACAGTCTTCGTTCCAGAGGGACCAAATAATTCAAACGAATCACAGCACAGAGTGCTCGAGGACAAGCTAACTTTACAGGCGTTGCTTTTGTCCTCCCGATCAAAGACTCCTCGTAAGGCACGTGTCTCTTATTGATCAAAAGAAGAACTGAATTTTATTTCTTCTATAAACCTAACGAACACCATAGAACAACGTACTTAACCTAGTCACTAAGGTTCAAAGTAAAACCTCTCTAAAGATCTCGTAATCAATTGTTGACAGACATCAGTGTTCAACAATTGATACAATCACTGTGTTCTAAAATTACTTTATAGGATACCCCCTCTCTTGTGTGCACCACACCTATCGTCAACTACCAGTCGACGTGTAACCCCGTTACACCCTCCCCACCAGACTGACCTTTCCACAAAACGTCAATCGGTTTCTTTTCTCGAAGATGTCGGTGTGTATGCGCTTAACCTCACGGCGGCAAAACACGAAAGACCATGGCATCTCCACCCAACGAGTCTCGAACTCTTTCCTCCTACCTCGGTCTTAATGAGGATGTGGACTATGGTAGTGATACCATTGTCCCTGGAGATGAAGGGATATCATCCCACTCCGCTGTATCTGAGGCTCGACCTCAAACAGCACCGAATCCGTTCGTTAGACGTGGTGTTACCACAGCGCCAGGGGCGCAGCATCATACAACAGATGCAGATGAGAGCATCATCACAAACCCGCTCGACGAGCAACAGGAGTTAACCCTCCAGCGTGAGGAGCGTGCTCTACGTCGCACTCATACTCGGACGGTTATTCAATACCGGAGTGGTTACTTGTTTACAACACCTGACGTGGAGCAACGCCTCCGTCAAACGGAAGGCCGTAGCCTTTCAACATTGTCCATGGTCCCCGAGGCTACGTCGCCCGAAGATATAGCCGTTCGTCAGGCTCTAAATGAGAGATATCTCGAACAATTCTTTACCACACAAGGTCAGTTGCGCGCGCATCTTGAGAGCTTGTCTCGTGGTGTCTCGGTTCGACCGATTAAAGGCGTGCCCGTCTTGTTGTTCGCTGGCGAACTGCTCGAGGATGAGGACAATCAGATCATCCGTTGGGTGTATCGCAAGCGACACCTTAGCAGTGTGCCAGCGCTGCGGTCCAGCGCCGATGTGGCCGACGTTCGGTTGGAACGAAAGCTTCGGTTCGAGTATGCCAAACTCAAGGCCAGGGGCCAGTTGCGTACACGTACGCGTTATGCTCCGGCTACAATGGCAATCACGGGTCACGACCCCAATGTGCGGAGCAACACACGCCTCCCACCACTATTGCTGAGAAGCTTTCTCGTTCGCAAGGCGACCCTGGCCACGATGTCCAAAAACATCCATGGCGTAAAAACAGTTCTGCCAAGGGGTATCTCATACTCCCCTGAGTTCTCCGACTTCGGGTACCCTCGCCACTTCACCAGATACTGGTATTGGCCACGACGACGACGTCCCGGAAGGATTTCTCCACATGGAACTGGTGGTTCCCTTGCTCATCGAGCAGCGTCGGTGGTGGTCGGGGTATCGAAGGAGGAGCATGAGAAGGTACTCCTTGAGCTGAGTGGTCTCCAAGAGACATTGGGTAAGACCCAGAGTGCTCTCGGCGCGATGCAAGCCCGTGTTCAGGCGTTGGAGATGGCCTTAGCCCGTGTGGATGGTCAGCTTGACCTCCTGGTTCGGATGCAACAGTCGACGTCAAGGCCTTATTTCCAGGCGCAAGCGCCTCCGAGTTCACATGGGACGGGTCCCGATACGGCTTAAGCAAGCCAACGTAGAACACTAGGTGCGTGCGCAGTTTGCGCGGAAGTTTGAGCGTGTACGCCATCCCCTTCTTAGCGATGACTGTGAAAGGTCCAATGAAGCGCGGACGCAACTTTGTCTTGAAGACAGCAGAGAATACATTTGTAGGAAGGTTTTTAGCATTGAGTAGAACTTGGTCTCCGACCTTATAACGTTCAATACATCCTCTGCTTTTAACATCAGCTTGCTCCTTCTGTTTATCTCGGCTATCAGCCAGTGCATCACGCACGTGTCGTAACACATTCAATCGCGTTGCGAGAAACTCGCTTACCTATTTTTGAACAGTAGCAGGACTGATATCTGCAAGCCGATCGGCTATCTCTCCCCCACCAAGCCCTGAACCACGTAGTCGTAGCGTTAACGGAACGCGAGGGTGTGTGAGACCGTTCACATAGAACGGAGTAAAGCCTGTCGAGGCATGAACAGCGTTATTCAACGCAAACTCAACGATCAGGAGCATCGAGATCCATCTTTTGGTGTATTAGCGCAAAAACTGCGTAATATGTCACCGATAACGCGATTGAATCGCTCGGTTTACCCCATTGGTCTGCGGGTGATCCGCCGTGGACATGGCCAAACGTGTGCCGAGCACCTTGAAGATGGACTTCCCAAACTTCACACTGAAGCGAGGATCTCTGTCAGAGACTATTGCCACAGGCAAGCCGTGTTGTCGAAACACTCTATCGATAAACAGCGTAGCTGTACCTTCACCATCAATGGTATCTGGCGCAGCCGCTAAATAAGCCATCTAGCTCAAACGGTCAACAAAGACCACAATACCCGTATTGCCTTGCACATCTTTCGGGAGACCGAACATGAAATCCATGCTGATAGACTCCCAGCACCCAGAGGGTATAGGGAGACTAGCGAGCGGCGCAGCCGCATGAGCTGAGAGTTTCACCCGCTGACACGTTGCGCACGTACGCACGTATGTGCCTACCCATTTGTAAAGTTTGGGCCACCAATAGTATTGGCTCACGGAGATATATGTCTTCTCTCGACCGAAATGACCGCTCACCGCAGTATCATGCGCCTCATAGAGGATGCGATACTTCGCTTCCTCATCATGAGTGACAACGATACGGGGAGTATCCTCCATATCTGTGCTATAGCACAACAGGCCTTGATCGATGGAGTATCGATGTCGCCTCGCACGCAAACGTGCCGACAACTTAATGTCTGATTCGTTAAACTCCTCGCTTCCCAGAGCACGTAGCAAAGCTACACAATGTTCATCTGTGGCATATGCCGAACGAATGAGGTCTGTGACCGATGATGACAGAGTCGTTACATGAGCAAGCTCATAGTCAGGCCTACGTGACAACGCATCAGCCAAAGCATTCTGCTTGCCCGGCTTGTACTACACCTCGAAGTTGTATTCAGCAAAGAATGAGAGCCAACGAGCCATTCTCTGAGAGAGGTGAGGTGACTGGGTCGCAGTGCGTAATGACGCGTGATATTTATAAATCACAAAAGGCTTCGAGCCAAACAGATGAAATCTGAATTTGACTAAAGCGTACTTCATTGCAAGTAGATCTTTGTCATGAACTGGATAGTTTTTAAGCTGCTTTCAGCTGTCGGGACTCAAACGCAATGACGCGTTCCCTTCCATCGTCATCTGTTTGTAACAGAGCACTGCCGATGGCAAAATCAGATGCGTCACAGACGACACTGAAAGATCGGTCAGGATCAGGCAAAGCCGAGGTTGGCTCATGATAAACACTCTCTTCAACTGTTTTAAAAGCATCGTGCTTAAGGCTAACTCAGCACCACGGCACATCCTTTTAAGGAGATTTGATAATGACCGAGCCATTTATGCGTAGTTCGCACTATACTTGTGTAAGTAATTGGCAAGACCAAGCCACTTACGTAAGTCCTTTTGTTTCTTTGGAACATGCCGATCAACTATGAATTTTACCTAATGGGATCCGCTCGAAGACCTCGCTTCTCAATAAAGCACCCAAAAAATTCCTCTTCTGCACAAAAGATACACTCAGACGCGTTGACATAAAACTTATTTGTGCGCAGGTACTCGAGAACCGCTCGTAAATGGTCGATTGGATAATCCACATCTGACCAAACGATCATAGCACGACTTTGGACAAAAATGTCATCAAATTATATTTGTACATACCCTCGATGAGGTCTGAACAGCTGCGTCACAAGACGATTAAACGTATCTGGGGCATTTGATAACCCCTGTGGCATCACAAGCAACTCCCATAGATTTATGCCATGTGACCCCTCAGACCTCCCGGGGGGTGATCTGCGAGTACCGCGGCTCGGTTTGAACTCGCCAGGGGCCCACACCCCTCATTACACTATGGGGCTTTTCGGCTAGTAGAGCCTCCAGCCCACCCAACTATCACACACCGTTCGGTGCGAGTTGGCAGGGCGGCCACCCATTGGGTGGTTGCTCGTCATACTTTATTAGCCTATCTCCGGCGCCCTGTAATCGATCCCCCTCCAGGATATCGATCCAGGTGCCACCCGGTCCTAGCTCCAGTGGTCTACCACTCGGCCGCTGGGGTCGGTCAAGCTACTCCCAGAGCATACCGCTAGGGGTACTGACTGCTGTCAGCGGATTATCGCCCTCTCGCTTTAGCAACTGGTAAAAATCATCGACTAGGCCGAGCGCACTGTACACCGTACATCCCACCGTGTTGTTCTGGAGAACATCTTTCCTAGGGATTGGTGTCTGAGCCGGGATGGTGGCAGCATTAAGCTTATTGTAAGCATGAAAAATGCGCCACTTTCCATTGGGCTTTCTGACACAAAATGTCGGTGTGGAATGAGATGATTTGCTCTCACGAACCATACCAGCCGCGTGCTTTGCACGAAAGTAGTCGTCAATGACGCCACACTGTTCCTTCGGTAAAGGCCACTGCAGCGTTACACAGAATTTAGTTCCAGGAACTAAGTCAATTTCATGACGAACACCTCTATCAGAAGGTAAGACAGACGGTGAATCGTGACACACCACGTCCTGGAACTCCTTTACCAACGGATATAACGGATCAAGAGGATCCTTAAGGATCGAATATCTACAACGGGCATCCAGTGCCACCCCCTCGTGTCCTCAAAAACAGACTCGTTCAATAACGAGGATGAGTTCAACTCAATATCCGGCCGAATGACCAGTAACTCGGATAATTCTCCTGCCTGTAAGGCTTGGCTGAATTCGCCGTCAGACATTTCGTCTAGGTCAAAGAGAGTATCCAAAGATGGAAGAGTCTCAAGACTAATATTGCCATCAATCTGACAAGTGAACCCATTGACAAGTATATATAGAGTATTATAAATATTATCACTCCTTAACATCTCGGACGTCTGGCGCTTGACAGTTGCCACCCGACGCCGAGATTGTTTCCTCAAAAAAACATTATGTGGCAAAGTGGTCACAAGTAAATCTCCTTGGGACTGGGATCGGCGATCCAAAGGATCACACGCTCCAGTTAAGCCAAGAATGTTATGATTGGTAGACACAAGCTGGGATGGGTGGCTGGCAATAGCGTACACAACCCCAAGTGGACAGGATCGCCCAGCCTGGGATGAGGCTACGGGGTAGTCACACCCGTTTTGATTATGCAATCCGTCGTGAGGCATGGCAATACAAGACCCTCGATCTCATTGGAAGACCTCGATCCTAACCGAGGATCGCATGCCCGATCTCCAGCTGCGATCCGCTAAGTGGGATCCCGATCCGCTAGTAGGATCACGATCCGCTCATAGGATCCCGATCCGCTAGTAGGATCACGATTCGCTAGTAGGATCACTAGGATATCTTGGGTGGGCCATAAGAACATACAACGGTGGATGCACTAGGTGTAGACCACATAAATGAGAGGGGACGATCCTCCTGGAATGACGACGCGTGTCATCTGGTTAAGATATACAGATAGGCATAGGGATAGGGTTTAGGTTGGTTGGTTAACATTAAAAAGAGTTCAAATTGCTTCACAAGGCATACGTTATCTCTTCTGGGTAGGATCTTTGGCCCCCCGTCGAATAAAGAGTCGCGCTACACGTCTACGCGAGTGTCATACCTGGATTGTTTTGGCCAGGTGTGTTCAAGAACTCTCAAACAACATCAACTGCGATCGGACGCAACAAGATACGTAAAGGCAAGGCGCAAGATTCGCGAGAAGGCTCCCAGATCAAGCTACCACATAGTGGACAAGGCGATCTCGTTGAGATCAGTGTAACTTATATTAGTATTCACAAGTACCCCGTGATCGCGTGAAGATTTCCGAACGATTACAACCCCATCTCCAACACGGTCAAGTTTTCCTTCGACACGAGTCCACCTGGAAGAGTGCAACCCGCCCTACCGACGGGTACACAAGGTGAGAAGGGCAACCCACACGGAGTTGGAGTGCCCCCTCCGTTAGTTGGTCGTCCGGACGCCAGTGGAAAGTTGGTATCGGCTCATAAATTGAGCGGTCGCCACTCCACCACAATGGTGCGCGTGCCCGAATCTTCTGGTGACTCGGTGTTTTACTGTGAGTCCCGAAGTGAAGAAGTGAAAGTCAAGACTGAACCTATGAGGGAACCGTTAGAGGCAAAGGGATAGCCTTCGACGCGTGGTTTTAAAGGATCCCCGGACTATCAGCGTTTTGGGAGGGGCTCTGATGACAAGAAATTACAAGAGGAAGATCGATCAATCGATCTGGAAGATAAACCTCGACCCCTCCTATGGTCCTTTTGGGGTCCACCGCGGATCGTGCTGCATACCACGATCCGCTGGGTGAAAACCGTTCAGCGAAAACTGAACAAAAAATAAACAAGACCACTCAGGCAATGTCAAAGAAGATGCCTCTAAAGACAGATCGAGTGAAGAACGAAGAGCCCGGATCGGATCGACACGACCACAGCGTGAAAGAGATCGTGAAACCGATCAAGTTCGTAGTCGATGCTCTAAATATTAAGCTGGAAGGCTGGAAGTTGAATCAACTGGCGCAGGGGTTCCATTGGAAGGCGGTCACGAATCTGCTATCGAGCGACTTCGTGCTACGGATACTTAATCCTAAGCTAATCGGAGAGATAAAAGGCCCGAAATCTCGGACGAAGGTGGCGACTAACGCAGTAGAAGGGATCAGCGCGATCATCCAGCTGTTGCAAGATGCTGGATACGTCGCTGGGGCGTTCGGCGCGAACAAACTGCGAAATGCGATCAGGATCAGATGATTCATGCGTATCAATCGCTGTATGACAAGCAAATTCCTCTGACGGGGAAGTGCGAATCCGCGGATCAAGCGGTTGCTACGATCGCCGATGTCTCGAGGGGTATTATACCGGATCGTCGCATTATGCCTCGGCGGAATCAGAAATGGAGTCAGATGATTCGGTCGGCATCCAGCGAATGTCTCTAGGCCCAAGTAGTGCAACACATCTATGCGATCGAGTCAAGTCGGTGAAGCTGAACTCGCGATCGAAGGCAATAGATGCATAAGAGCAGATGACGACTACTACGCAAGGACTCCTGCAGACATACCTCGATGACGCCATGGAACGTTTTCGCCAAGATCAACGGGAACGATCGTTTCAAACGTTCTATCCTAGCCAAAGGATCAAGCCTGCTAGATTTTATGGAAGATATACCCCCGATGTGGAGATGGAATTAGTGCAGTCGCGCAGCAGTCAACCGAAGTCTTTCGACCCTGACGACATCGATCCCGAAGATTCGGGTCAAGAAGATCGTAGACACGCTATGGTAGCTACGACCAAGACGTTACAAGATGGTGGTAGCATACCTCAACGCATTCGAGTGTCGGCGATGACAGAGCTGAAAGAATTCAGTGGCAAGGATCGAGATAAAGATCGGGCCAGAAGCTGGATCAGCAAGGTCAGATAGACCTTCTTGCGCGATCAAGCGCCCGATGAGGAGAAGTGCTTGGTGTTCGGAGATCTGCTGACAGGACCCGCTCAAAACGGGTATAATAAACTAGGTCGATCCACCCGAAAGAAGTGGAAGAGATTGCTGGATGAGTTCATGGTACAGTATGGAGGGCAAGGTGTGTCTCTGACCAGACAATGCTATCTCGCACGGAAGCGATCGAATGAAAATACACAGGAGTATCTGCACCGCTTAAATGTCGCGGCTAAGCACGCCAAGATTGCGATCAGAGACGAGAGGATCGCCTCATCGGACACACGTCGTGAACGTGTGGAACATTTCATTGCCACGTTGGACGATTGCGATCTGGCCAAGCAGCTGACCCTACTACGATTGGCCGATGTCGATGAGTTGGATGAGACTTTACATGCATGCCAAAGGATGTAGAGTCGTCGGTTGAAGACGTCGACAGGATCGAACAAGCTCCACCAGCGAGAGAATGCCTCCCCGAATCCTACGTCAACAAAAACTCCTCGGGCGGTGAGGGCGATCCGTGAGCGGATCGAAAGTAGCGGATCTGAATCGGAGTCGATTGGATGGTATGAAGACAGAGATCGCCGCCTAGCTTGTGTGACCACTACATCTGGTCAAGAGAGATCGGATCAAGATCATCGTACCTGGCAGAAGAATACTGGTGAAGAAGGTGTACGAAATCGAGGTAATAAACCGAAGGCATGCATCTACTGCGAATCGACGCGACATGATGATCGTGGATGCTGGCAGAGACTAACGTGCCAGAAGTGCGGTCGCAAAGGGCATCAATCGGATAAGTGCGTCTACGTGTGTGCCGCATGTAAAGAGGTACATTATAATGACAAATGCCCCATGGAAGAATTCTTTAAATTAATCCGCCAGTGGTATGTGCCTACTAAGCATGCGTGTATGTTTCCTCCGAAGTTCTAGGAAATGTTATACTAGGACGCTCGCCAGGTTGGAATCTGGCACGAGCCGAGCGTTCTGGGCTATGCATATATGCATTTGTTGAGAGAAAGTCGAATGACCAAGGAGTTAAAGATCGGCGCGATCCGATCTCTAATATATGTGGTCGTTTAAAACGGACCTCTTTAATATCAAGTGTGGATCGAGTGAACTATTATGCCCGATCCCAGGTGGAAATGGAGGTCGAGCTCACCTCAGGTAAGTCGACGGGATACTGGAAGTATTATACTTCGGGAAAATAGTTTAAACAAGCGAAAGCAGTGGGCAAGATCAACAATGAGAAGGCTGCTTGTCTGTTGGACTCTGATGCGAAGATGTCGATCATCGACATTACCTTTGCTCGTAAGGTAGAAAGTGTGATAGATGAGAACCAAACACAATATTGTATTGGGATCGGAGAGAGTACTTATATGACGGCAGGACGGACCAAGATCAAGATCACACTGAAAGGATCACTAGTGTATTATTTTGATGTCTGGGTTGGGGATCAAGTCGGTCAAGAAGATATACTAGGCATGGAATTCATGGTTTCTGCAGGTATTTGTTTGGATTTGGCCAAGGGAAACCTTTGCCTGCCCGATAAAGTCCGAATCTGTCTGGCTGGACGAAGAAAATCTTACCGATCGAATATATCGGCGGTCAGCATTAACGATCAACATATAGCTATTGCGGCCGGCAGATCGACGGAAGTCAGGGTCGGCGTCAACCCTCCTAAATCTAAGCTTTGGGTGCGACGGGATGTGGCGTGGATTTCTACCGTGACGAATGGTCCCGGAATGATTAAGTTCTTGCAGCTTACAAATGTAAGCGATCGTGACTTGATCTTGAACTGCGGGGCCCCTTTAGCGTTGTGGATGACAGAAGGTATGATCCCGCGATCTAAAGGGTACGTATCTGGAGGATCACGGCGGTACATGGAATGGCAGACATTGTCTTTTGAAACCACTACAGATCGAGAAGAAGAAAAAGCCGAATTCTACATGGGCCCGTTAGTTGATCAATCTACGCATGAGAAACCTAGCCGGATTATGATACGTTCAAAACGGAAATCAGATGACATCAAGGATTCTGCAGAGATCGCCTCACTATCTGACTCTAATGGTGACCCTAACGAGGAGTTTCAGAACGAATGTACGAGTGGAGAGAAGAATGAAGACAAGGATGATAGATCGACGATGAGATCGTGTGCGGTCAACGCAGTGCGGAAGACGCCAGAACGTTCGGGTGAAGAGGACATTGTTGCAGAAGAGGCTATGACACCGAAATACAACCATGAGATAACTGATCCGCTACAAGGACAGTCCAACCGTCACCCAGAAGGGATCAAGGTTGAGGATCGGGAGGTGCATAGCCAGTCTACACGACAAAATGACGACGTGAAAGCTGTCACGATCGACGGCGAAGTAATGGAAAATGATGTACCGGATGAATCGACATACTATCACGACGGAGGTGAACTGTTCGCGGAGGATGTGGAACAACACATGGCTGTGCTGCCGGAGGTAACCCTATCCACGACCGAGATAACAATAGACGATGTCCAAGTTGGTGATCCTGGAACGCCCTTGACAGAAGATCAAGAAGATTTGCGACGACTGATATAGAGGAGTCGTCACCTGTTGATCGGGAAAGGAAATGCATTACCCCCTGCAGCACGCGGGTCCGTTTGTGATATTGATGTGGGAGAGGCGAGGCCGATCGCTCAGCGTGTACGACCTGTTGCACCAAAGTTTCGTGATAAGTTGACCGATCTGATAAAAGGCCTGTTGTCAGCCAAGGTTATCCGACCTTCGACATCGCCGTGGGCATCACCAATAGTCGTGATTATTAAGGAAAATGGGGAAGATATCCGACTGTGTATCGACTATCGACGGTTAACCAGCTAACACGGCTGATGGTGTACCCTATGCCACTTATCAGTGAATTGTTACAGGACATGGACAAATCAATGTGGTATTGTTCGCTGGACATGGCGAGTGAATTTTGGGTAGTAGAGATGACCGAACGTGTAAGATCGATCTCTTCGTTTATCACGCCGTCAGGTCTGTTTAATGGTTGCGAATACCTTTTGGATTAAAGAACGCCCCACAGATTTATCAGCGTTTGATTAATAATGCTCTATATGGGTATTTCAAGATCGGCGCAGATAAGGATGTGAATGCAACGGATCATCCTAAGTTAACTGATGTGTTTACTGAGGGAGAGCCGGAAACGGATCAAGCGCCGTCCGTGCTGGGCAGACGATCTTATATTGACGATATATTGATCCCGGCTACGTCATGGATATCTTTGTACTACAAGGTCGAAAGATTATTGACAGCATGCGATCGATGGAATATGTCGATCAGTCTGACCAAGCGTTTTTGGGGATGGCGTAAAGTGGATGACTTAGGTCATCAGGTATCATTGGCGGGGTTAAAGGCCAATTTTTAAAGATCTAGGATCGCTGGTCAGCATTCTTTTTCCCACAACTTTGCGATCAATGCAATCGTTTCTGGGTAGCTTGAACTACTACAGTCGTTTTATAGAAGGTTTTGCAGTATATGCATCGGTGTTGTACGAGTTACGAGAGGCGGATTATTTCGAGATGAGCCATATGAGAGATTGTGATGCTATGGCGGGAAGTTGCGATAACACATTACAAGAAGGTAAGCATGATCCAATGAGCGATCTCGGTGGGAAAGGGCCGCCATTTCATTTACTTTGCTGAAGGCCAAGATCGCTACAACCCCGATCCTCAAACATTTCGATCCATATCGACTTCCAGTGATCGTGGTATATACTGGTAAGTGGGTAGTATCGTCATCTCTATTGCGAGAATATGACGGCGTATACTGGCCGGTGACATTCACGAGTCGCACACTGAAGCCGAATGAAGTTAATTATGGTATATTGGAGAAAGAAGTTTTAGCCATACTTCGAATCCTGGAAGTGTGCTACACCATGATAGCATCCCGATCGATCAGAGTGCTCACTCGATATTCGACATTAGCTTGGCTAGTTCAATCTTCTGACCTCAATGGGAGACTAGAAAGATGAGCTGCGCTGATATCGAGTTGGACACTAGAGGTCAAGAGATGTAACAAATAAGAGGATGAAATACTTGGCGCTCTCGCAGCTAGTATAACTCCGCTAGATTAGGTAGATGGTGTGTTGATTGCGATCGCTCCACAGAAGGAACCTGAGCAATTGGTAACTATGCTACCTCCCACGGTAGGCACGGATGAATGCCTGTTGGTGATCAGTTTCGACGGATCGGCACGGACTAAACGGAAGAGCGGGCATATAGTGCGATCGTGTGGAAGATATCAAAATATACCATCATCTCAGCCGCTGCGGGATACGCGGCAGATCTGACGGTGAATGCAGCAGAGTATCGTTGTATGCTGTTGGATCTCGATCTGCTGGACAATTAAACTAGGAGACGAGTCATTATGTGTGGTGACTCGAACCTAGTGATCAGGCAAATGTGGAAAGAGATGGATTGTAAAGCGCCTGGGCTACAGTTACTGCGTCATTAAGAAATGAATAAACTCCGATCTTGGCCAAAACACGAGTTCTTACACATGAAGAGGGAGTGGAACCAAAGCGCGGATCGACTTTCCAGTGCAGCTCTGCAGAAAAGGAAGGTGCTGTTCTGAACTTAGATCAAGAATCGCAATATTTGATATCCGTCAATAGGCTGCACGAGTTGTTCCTGCCGGGAAGGAAGGATCGCGTATTAAAAATGATAGCGATCACACGATCCGCGCAGCGAAGGCGTCAACAACCCGAAGTTTTACAAGAAGAAATAGTGCAGCGGATGCAATTCGAGCAAATAAAACAAGCGCAAGAGGAAGAGAGCTGGATAGCCAACCTGAATGAATATCTTGAAGGCGATCTGACCTTATTAAACGCAGAGGATGCAAAATTATGCGCTCGGATCGCTCCAGACTACGAAGTGGAGGAAAACGGATTGCTGCTCTTCAGCCCCCGACCCGCTAAGGAATCGGACAATTGTATAGAGGTGGCCCGTCTGGTTGTACCGGAATGGTTGCAACAAGATTTTATGCACCATTACCACACCATCCTGAAGGGTGGCCACCAGGGCATCGGGAGGACTTATCAGCGGATCAGATCCAATTTCCATTGGAGAGGATTTTATCGGAGTATACGACGTTATGTTGGCGAATGCGTGGACTGTACAACCGGGAAGGGTCTACCCGTGATCCGCGGCAGATTACCGGGAAAGATACCGGCTACTTACCCATTTTAGGTGATCGCGATGAATCATATCTCATCTTTGTCGTGGTAATTTAAAGGAAACACGGAACTGCTGCTGAAGATAGATCTTTTATCAGGATATTATTTCGCGAGAGAAAATTCGTCGAGGACCGCGCAATTGATCGCTGAAAGATATGAAGGATGTGTGTTTCGAAGATTTGGAGCCAGTGGAGTTTTACGTCACGACAGGGAGCCTGGATTTATGTCCGACTTTTTTCGAGCGTTCAATCGGATCGCAGGGCAAAAGCACCGTGCGACCATAGCGTACCGACCGCAAGCGAACGGAACTGCGGAGCATATGGTACAGACGTTGACTCGGTCAATTGAGATGTACGTCACGAACGTAGAACAGAAAGACTGGGATGAATACGCAGAAAGATTGACATTCTCTGTGAACACGGCGCAAGATCGGATCCGTGGAAACACTCCGTTCTATTTGATCCATAGCTGGGATCCAACATCGACATTGGAAGCAACATTACCGTTGGGGAGCAGTAAAACACGCGATACTGACCCTAGAAGGTGGCGATATACCGTCCAACGTCAATATCAGAGGGCAAGAGCAATGGTAAAAGTACGTCTTAAGATCGCGATCCAAGATCGAGCGGATCGACACAATGACAAAAATGAAGTGTGTGATATTAAGTGCGGATCACAAGTTTGGCTCTACTTGGACCGAATCAAAGACGGCTATGCTCGGAAGTTAGCACATATGTAACATGAACCGTTCCGAGTGGCAGAGTTTAAGTGGGGACCATGCTGTTCGGGTGGAGATTTCAGGAACTTCATACCGATTGTTCCCGATAGTGCACATCTCCAATTAAAGCCAGTGTTACAGTTTCCCAATCGCCCAGGCAGTGTGCTAGTGACTAACTGTAAGGACCGTGTGAATTTCGATAAATCGTTGTTGACGGAGGATATTTGGGATAACGAGTTGGCTGCTGACGAATACGAAGTGGAGAAAATCTTGGATGTACGATCAGGACGTAAAACTCGTTATGGTCGAGTGCATCGACAGATTTTGGCTCAATGGAAGCAACACGACGATCCAGCCTGGACAGAAGAAGAGGACCTGAACTGTTGCGCGTTGTTGCAAGATTTTGAGCGCAATCGTGCAAGTCAAAACCGGTTTAAAGTTATGCAGTATTATGAGGAGAATACCGAAGATTAACGGTTAATCGAAGCGATGAGCGGTTGGCGCATGCTAAACGGTGGGCGTGAAATGGTGGAATGGCAATTGTACAAGGAGGTTGTATGAGATGATGGCTCAGGGCTATATTCAAAATGAGTGGCGATAGCGGATCAGAAGGATCCGATCGCGGTTGAAAAGACGAAAACAAGAAGTTAATCTCAAGATGAAAAACAAGATGAAGGATCAAGAGAGATTATATTGAATTATGGAACCATCTGAATCGAATCCTAGCGATCAAGCACGAAAGAACTTACCTGTCAATAGTGCGATCGACGATCCGGGGTGGTTGGCGATAAAAGATCGATAATGAGAACGCCAAGGTTCAGCAGTATTTAGCAACGAGAGAGCTGAAATCAAATTGGGGATGCCCTTCGGTTTTTATTTCAGGCCAGTATACCAAGGGAAAACCTCTTTTAAAGAAGGGAAGTGCAGAAAGAAGGAAAGTGCAGAAAGAAGGGACCCAACAGGATGTCCAGATCACAATGACCTGCAATCATACCTTGCAAGATGAATCGTAGGATCGCCTTCCACCGAGGTCCAGCTCGCGACCTACGCTGCTGCCGCTGTTTCCAGAACTGGCCCAGATCAGGATCGCTGGCCCGCTGTTCACTGGAAATGAAGATCGCACGCGTCGACTCCCACAAAGCCTGTCGGTTGCGATCTTCGAACTCCAAGTACAGAAAGGCGAGTTGGTAGAACCAGCCAGTACGAGGGAAGGAGATCGGCGCAATCCGACGTTTGGCTGTCTACCAAGGCTCTTGGTCATATAAGGCCGAGATCTGGGCCTAACGTACCAGCCGAGGTATCCACTTAGATGTGGGAGAAGGACACTTGGACACCATTACCGTTGGGAAGGCAAAGCCTTTGGTACGGGATAATTGGTGGTACAGGAAGTCAGGGTCCATCTCCGCGACGCTCGTCCAACTAACTTTGCGCGCCGTAATGATAAGCCTGAGTGAAGGATCGCGGTACGCGATCTTGAAATCTAGGGATCCACTGATCGCGAGAGACCCTGGTGGGGGGCAATTTATCGTACTCCGCCAGAGACAACACCGGATTGACGTGAATACGAGGCAAATCAGAAAGGCTAATGGCACCATACAAGTCACTGGACGCTTCTCCGAAAAGGTCTGCGCGAGATACCTTGGTCACGGCAGGAATAACAGGATCGACCGGAGGTAAAGGATAGAGCGAAGGGCTCGGCGTGTCTATGACGATCAGATCCGAAGAAGGCCCAGCCGAAGGTTGTGCCGCCGGATCGGACGCTCGACGCCGACTGAAAGATCGCGAACTGACTAAAGCCGCTTAAGGCTCATCCTCACCTGCCGATGTATCCTTCTTCTCAGACGAGGTTAAGCTCGGACCACGGCGCCTCTTCTTGCCCAGTTTCGGGGTAGCTGCAGGCTTCGCTGGATCATGGCGACTCTTAAGATCGCGACGACCCTTAGGATCGCGGGTTCCCTTGGGAGCGAACGATGGCTTTGGATCGCAAACTAAGGACGGCTTGGCATTGTATGCAGCGGATCGAGACACATTCTTGCAAGGCGGCAAAGTTGACGATGGTAAGAGATCGCTCAATTGCTTGCAACTCGATCCTGAACAGTTCGACATCAGTTGAGGAGTCGCGGGAACGGGCTTGTGGGTAGACGATCCCACCTTTGTAGGTGTGGCTGAATTATTTTCAGACGCCATGCGATCCCGAAGGGTCGTGTGATCTCGTTTTGCGCGATCACTTTTGGAAGCCACGTCTGCGAGCTGAAGTCGCATCTGGTCCAACGTAACGGCACGATCCGATACGATACAACGCAAATGATCGAACTTAGCGAATCGGACGGACAGAGAATCCTGCACCTCGTTCAGTTCAGCCCGAACCCTCGATACCGGCTTGAGCGGGCGACATAGCTTTTCGTGGAGTTAGAGGCCAGTTTTCTTGTACTTCGACTTCTTGCGGTTTGCCTTGTCCAGGCTGTGGCACAACTTGTCGCATCTAGCCACCAACCGTTCTCCCGCCTCGTCCATCTGCTAGCGTATTCTGGCGATCTTACGATCGACATTCTCCTGTGCGGCATGATGCGCTCGCACAGACCGAAGCATTTTGGACCTCAGATGCTCGATCACGGCGGTCTGGTCGACCCGGTTGCCCAACGATTTCCGAAAGGCCTCGGAATGCTTGACCTCGTCGTCATATCGAAAGCGCAAGCGTTCGTACTTCGACTAGACGAACTGGACGAAATAGGACGCGGAGTTGCGGGCTCCTGAAGATCCTCACTTAGCTGGCGATTATTGATCATCTGCCGCTCCAAAGCAGCCTCATACTCTGGTACCGATCCACGTCAGTCTGTTGGAGGTTCAGTCAAACGTAACGCGAATCAATCGCTGCATTTAACGTGGCTTGATCGACCAACACGAGGCCTTGATCCAAGTACTGGGGAGCAAGATGGGCTCACTCGGATCCGGAGTTGGGACATGTTGGCCGGCGGAGGTCCTGTCAGGAGCGGAAGTCGATTTGGATCGCGACACAGGGATCGCGATGGAAGACCAACCAGATTCTTCCCCCATATGGACCGACGTCACCACAGCCGAGCGATCACACTCGGTCACCGGCACGGTGGAGGCGTCTGAGATCGCAGGACTGGTAGGCGTCCAGGTTCCGACATCTGGAGTTGGGATCGCAGAGGGCTAACCATGGGGCCCCGATCCTAAAGCCGGAGTAGATACCTGAGCCGAATGGGCGGGATCGGACATCGTGTCGGACGATGCGAAAGTGCGTGAAAAAAATAAAGCACACAAGGTTGCACAGCCGGATAAACACCGTATGTTGACTGACGGTGCAGGGGAAGGTTGGGGCAAAGCGGTGACAAGTAAATCTCCTTGGGACTGGGATCGGCGATCCAAAGGATCACACGCTCCAGTTAAGCCAAGAATGTTATGATTGGTAGACACAAGCTGGGATGGGTGGCTGGCAATAGCGTACACAAACCCCAAGTGGACAGGATCGCCCAGCCTGGGATGAGGCTACGGGGTAGTCACACCCGTTTTGATTACGCAATCCGTCGTGAGGCATGGCAATACAAGACCCTCGAACTCATTGGAAGACCTCGATCCTAACCTAGGATCGCATGCCCGATCTCCAGCTGCGATCCGCTAAGTGGGATCCCGATCCGCTAGTAGGATCACGATCCGCTCATAGGATCCCGATCCGCTAGTAGGATCACGATTCGCTAGTAGGATCACTAGGATATCTTGGGTGGGCCATAAGAACATACAACGGTGGATGCACTAGGTGTAGACCACATAAATGAGAGGGGACGATCCTCCTGGAATGACGACGCGTGTCATCTGGTTAAGATATACAGATAGGCATAGGGATAGGGTTTAGGTTGGTTGGTTAACATTAAAAAGAGTTCAAATTGCTTCACAAGGCATACGTTATCTCTTCTGGGTAGGATCTTTGGCCCCCCGTCGAATAAAGAGTCGCGCTACACGTCTACGCGAGTGTCATACCTGGATTGTTTTGGCCAGGTGTGTTCAAGAACTCTCAAACAACATCAACTGCGATCGGACGCAACAAGATACGTAAAGGCAAGGCGCAAGATTCGCGAGAAGGCTCCCAGATCAAGCTACCACATAGTGGACAAGGCGATCTCGTTGAGATCAGTGTAACTTATATTAGTATTCACAAGTACCCCGTGATCGCGTGAAGATTTCCGAACGATTACAACCCCATCTCCAACACGGTCAAGTTTTCCTTCGACACGAGTCCACCTGGAAGAGTGCAACCCGCCCTACCGACGGGTACACAAGGTGAGAAGGGCAACACACACGGAGTTGGAGTGCCCCCTCCGTTAGTTGGTCGTCCGGACGCCAGTGGAAAGTTGGTATCGGCTCATAAATTGAGCGATCGCCATTCCATCACACTTACGTATCCTAGAGGCCACGAAATTATGGACCCCTGTAGGTACTTGTTGTCTTAGCACGCTCTATACGAGACCTGATGTCTTAAGCGACATCGGTTGGAAAGTTATGCAACTCGAACACTTCACCCAGTGAGTTAACACATACCACTTCACTTTCATTATGTGGGGCTTGCTCTGAATGCTCTGGATGTTTGCCAAAAATGTCCTTATCGACATTCAGCGAGGCTCCATCACCGCCGCCTTCACTCTGTGTAATATCACGTTCCACCGCACTCAGATCATGTAAATGACTTCTTGGATGACTCGCCCGTGGGCCAACCATTCTTGGCGCATGCAGTGATTCAATTTCACAACGATTATCACTCAACAGATTATAAATCCCTTTATATACGGTGTAAAGCTCTGCTCAAATTTATTGTCATTGACGTTGAAGCTGATTAACTCTGACATATTGATGTCCAGCACATTGTCATCTTCCGTCACTAAATCGCCCCAATGGCACTTTTGTTGCCAGACGAAGGTGGGTTCATGACTCTTCAAAGATTGACTAGGAACATTGCGTGATGCGTCCAGGTTCTTAGACTTCTAATCAGTTCATGGTCCATGGCGTTTAAGCCAGGCCACGCCCAGGATGAGATCGTATCTCGAATCCAAGTCAAGGACGAGACATCGTTCTGTGCTGTCAGAGTCCAAAATCTTCACACCCATGTTCAACGGAACCTTAGGCACAGTAACGCGACAACCCATCGCTAGACGAACGGTGATGGAATCACCCTCATGCGCTTTAAGCTCCTCAGCGTATTGCTGACACCCTTCAAGGGAACGACGTCGAGCATAATTGCATGATGCCCCAAAATCGTTTAAGATAGACCGATGCTTCTAAACGCCTTAAACTATCGCCTCGGGGACTAACAAGTCAGGCTTGTATCCACTCTCTGTGCTGGCTAGTACAGAGCTCTGTGGGGGCTAAGCCCTGTTTCACGATACCTCGTAGAGAAGAAACAGAACTCACTTCTACCCCAGTAGGGAGCCCCGCACCTACTGGGTGTCGACGATTCCCCGTACCATACTAGGTTTCTGGTTGTGGCTGGGTTTCGACCCATATGAGTATGTCGTTGCTTACGCAAAGGACAAGTGAAACGCAAGGGTTTAGTGATTCCGCACATAAACCAACGTTTCACTTCCTGTCGTTGCTCGGCAACATTAAACTCAGATTCAACTTCATCTTCATCATTGCTAAGATCCATCCGTGCAGGCTTACAGTAAGCTACGCTATTTTCTGACGTTGCCCTCGCATAGCTTGGGTTGTACCCATTCCAACCTATTCTTGCTAATTTCAAGTTATGCTCGGCATTTCGAGCGATGCTCACAGTCTCTTCAAAAGTCGAGAATTGGACCCGAAACACTTCGGTCCTGGCAAAGCCATTGCGAAGTCCTTCCATATCGACAGTCACACAGACTGTCTCAGGCAGAGGGTCAGACTGCATAGCATCCATCAGAGTTCTCAACTCGTGGACATAGTTCGTGAGCTCATTCATACCATTACGGGTAGACAAGAAGCGTGAGCACACGCGATAGTCCTGGTAAGGCCGCAAAAAACTTGAAAAGGTCTTACTTGAGCGAATCCCATGTGAGAAACGCTAAGTCAACCAAAGTGTCATACGTCAGAGTTCACTCTCTAGCTCTTCTATCGATCTTAAAGATAGCCAGGGAGACTGTTGGTGTTCAAGTAAGATGAGGCCATATCTCATGGCCATCTCAATCTCACGGATCCAGAGGTCGAAATTTTCCCCCTTCTTCCCGGAGCAATGTTTAAGGTTCACCCTAAGGGGATAAGGCTTAGCCTCCTCGTTTGGCATTGCTACGCAGCGTGTTGGTATAGCCGACGCTACTTGGTTTTGAACCTGCCCTAACAGGACCGTTTCATACTGCATTAAGGTCTCGTCAAGCGCATTGAGCACGTCGGGACCTTTCGCAGCAAAAACTTAGCATATTCTGGGCATACGGCCGCGGTCAGCACATCAAGATCGACGTTTTGGGCCTCAGTAAGGGGTGTGGATTGCTCCATCCTCACAGAAGGTCAGTTGTAACGAATACGATAAAGATCGACTACAAGTGATACCAAGTATTTCGAAGCTACACAGCTCCTACTGTCAGAGGAAAATTTAACGCTTTTACGATCAACTTAGGTTCGAGAACCCTACTTAGAGAGTCAACAAGCTCATGAGCTTATGGTCCCTGTTTCAAAGAGGTCAAACTATTTAAAACTATCACAGCACAGAGTGCTAAAGGACAATCTACCTTTACAGGCGTTGCTTAGTCCTTACGATCAAAACGCCCCGTAGGGTTTGTGTCTCTTACTGATCATAAGGGGAACTGAATGTTATTCCTTCTTTTAACCTGAAAGAATACCTTAAAACAACGTACTTAACCTAGTCGCTAATGTCCTGAATAAAACCTCTCAAAAGATCTCGTAATCAATGGTTGACAGACACCAGTCTTCAACAATTGATACTATGTTCTAATATCACTCTAAAGGGGATCTCATCCCTTGTATGCACCACACCTATTGTCGATTACCAGTCAACGTGTAACCCGGGGACAACAGCTGCCCCCAACGAAAATTATCAAACGCCTCGTCAATGACCTACCGTCGCATTAACAGCATTGGTTTGAGACGACACAAATTTGGGCACGGTGATAGTTGTCTTTTTCGGCGAGCTAACAAAACACGTCGGCGTTTGAGCGCTCGTTCCTTGCAGGATAATCCTAATCATTAATGCTGATGTTGCGATTGTCCGGAGCTGTTGCATTGTCAAAATCGACCGCATGACTCCGAGCATCTGAGCAGGTCAAAGACACATTTTACACTTATTAAATGATAGCTAAAAATCATCATTTAGAAGTCGGATTAAAACCGATATTAGTACCCCAATAATTAAGTGGCACCTGCTCACCTGGTCAAGTCGGGGTAATTTACTAATAGAATTATGGTGAGATACTCATTGACAATCGACCAAGTAGCTTTAAGTGGATGCTACAGAGATGTGACAGATGCTACGTTGTTGTCCGTGCGAAAACGCTCTGATCATCGACGAGACGGTCTCCTGCGGTTATGTAGCCAGTGTACTCGTAATTGGGCACGCTCTTGTTAGATAATTGACAAGACCTTGTGTTTACTGAGCACAAGGCTGCGTGCTTCCGACGTCACATGTACGTAGCGTGAGTAAGCTCAACCGAAGCAAACAGAACCCGAAAGCTCTGTCTGAGGTAGAAGAAAAAATGTTTTTAATCTAGTATGATTCCCTGATAAACCATCTTTGTCATTATCGAACTTAATTAAACTATAATGATAGATGTAAATTTCTTGCTCACCAGCCATTGCGCGCGTCTAGCATCAATTGGTGGTTAACTTAGATGATGTACTGTGTACATCAACCAAGAAGTTGAGCAACCACGAACATTCCCCTCGTGTTACATTCTGCCAACATTACATCTTCTCGAGTAATGTCAATTGTCTAGTATCACAAAAGATAATATTAAAAAATTGATACTTTGGTATCAATTTTATGTAATGGGCTAACCCCGTTACAGTACAATACTAAATCGAGAAACTAATGGGCTTACCCCGTTACAGTACAATAGTAAATAGAGGAACTCGTATGGAATTACAACGAGACAGATGGCGGGTACGACAATGAGAGAGCAAAGCGCAGTATTAATTGATGCGCCTCTTTGCTTCTCGCCGCGGGAGCTCACGCGGCCGTACGGCTAAATTGCTTCTCGTATCTCAGGCGTTGTTGACGTTGTCGTTATAGACGCTTTAAAAAAGGGAAAATAGTAGTGTTAGGGATACTTTAAAAGGTGTATAGTATAATAGGAGCGGAAGCCATACGCGAGGTTGTGTGCTGACACAAAAGAGGCCTATATTGCGGAGAGGTATGTACGTAGCAAAAAATATTAATATGGCATTTTGTATGTATAACTGTGCAGTAAGTAGTTAAGGAGGTTATGGTACTTAGGCAGGGGTCTATATTTCAAATGGGTACGTATGAAAGGGTGGGTGTTCACCTATAATTATCGTTTTCATAATGTAAGAAGGAGCGGGTTGAAGTCCGCATACGATTTTGCTTTGACCTTTTTTTGTAATCAGATGGTCTATTAACATTGTATAAGTTGTGTACAAGATCTCCGGTAACTGCGGAGCTAAACGGC